>JABUQX010065260.1:0-24647 GCA_015478945.1 Trachelipus rathkii
GCAGACCTAAGTATCCACAGGCAGGTTTTTGAGGTATCTCCTTTGCACAACCGTAAAAAGTTTATAATTTGATGTAGTGATAAAGCGTAGTCAAGCTTATTTATATTGTTATATGTGTAATAGCAAGGAAATCTAACTTTGTTGTAATATGTACTCATGTTAGATCGGTTTCAGATAATACTTTGGGCTCCTAGGTAATTTAGGCAGGTGTTTGAGGTATTTAATTTTCACAACTGTACAAAATTTACAATTTGATGTAGTGATAGAGTGTAGTCAAAATTATAAATATTGTTATATATGTAATAGCAAAGAAACCTAAATTTGTTATAATAAGTGTTCATGTTAGATCAGTTTCAGATAAAAATTTTGGCTAAAAGGTAATTAAAGCATGTGTTTGAGGTATCTCCTTTGTTCAGTTTAAAAAATTTACAATTTGATGTAGTTATAAAGCGAAGTTAAATTTATTTATATTGTTACAAGTGTAATAGCAAAGAAATATAAATTTGTTGTTATTTGTATTCATGTTAGATCGGTTTAGAAAATAATTTGGGCTCCTAGGTAATTAAGGCATGTGTTAGAGGTATCTTCTTTGCACAACCGTAAAAAATTTACAATTTAATGTAGTGATAAAGCGAAGTTAAGCTTATTGATATTGTTATATGTGTAATAGCAAAGAAATCTAAATTTCTTATAATATCTATTCATGTTAGATCGGTTTCAGATAATACTTTGGGCTCCTAGGTAATTTAGGCAGGTGTTTGAGGTATCTCTTTTGAAAAACCGTACAAAATTTACAATTAGATGTAGTGATAAAGCGTAGTCAAGCTTATTTGTATTGTTATATGTGTAATAGCAAAGAAATCTAAATTTATTGTAATATGTGTTCATTTTAGATCGGTTTCAAATAATAATTTGGGCTCCTGGGTAATTTAGGCATGTGGTTGATGTATTCCCTTTACACTCTTAAAAAATTTACAATTTTATGTAATGATAAATCGTTGTCAAGCTTATTTATGTTGTTATATGTGTAATAGCAAAGAAATCTAATTTAGTTGTAATATGTACTCATGTTAAATCGGTTTCAGATAATAATTTGGGCTCCTAGGTAATTTAGGCAGGTTTTTGAGGTATCTCCTTTGCACAATTTTAAAAATTTTACAATTTGATATAGTAATAAAGCATAGTCAAGCTTATTTGTATTGTTATATGTGTAATAGCAAAGAAATCTAAATTTGTTGTAATATGTATTCATGTTAGATACGTTTCCGATAATAATTTTATATCCTAGGTAAATTAGGCATGTGGTTGAGGTATCTCCTTTGCAAAGTCGTAAAAATTTACAATTTCATATAGTGATAAAGCGTTGTCAAGCTTATTTATATTGTTATATGTGTAATAGCAAAGAAATCCGAATTTGTTGTAATTTGTGTTCACGTTAGATCGGTTTCAGATAATAATTTGGGCTCCTAGGTAATTTAAGCAGGTGTTTGAGGTATCTCCTTTTTACAACCGTAAAACATTTACAATATGATGTAGTAATAAAACGTAATCAAGCTTATTTATATTGTTATATGTGTAATAGCAAAGAAATCTAATTACTTATAATATGTATTCATGTTAGATCGGTTTCAGATAATAATTTGGGCTCATAGGTAATTTAGGTAGGTGTTTGAGGTATTTCCTTTGCACCCCCACCCCCCCCCCCCCCCCCCCCCCAAAAAAAGGTGTTTGAGGTATTTCCTTTGCACAATCGTAAAAAATTTACAATATGATGTAGTTAAAAGGCGTAGTCAAGCTTATTTTTATTGTTATATGTGTGTATTAGCAAAGAAATTTAAATTTGTTGAAAAATGTATTCATGTTAGATCGGATTCAGGTAATAATTTGGGCTCCTAGGTAATTAAGGCAGGTTTTTGAGGTATCTCATTTTCACAACTGTACAAAATTTACAATTTGATGTAGTGATTAAATGGAGTCAAGCTTATTTATTTTGTTATAAATGTAATAACAAATATAATCTAAATTTGTTATAATATGTATACATGTTAGATCAGTTTCAGATAATATTTTTTGCTAATAGGTTTTTTAGGCATGTGGTTGAGGTATCTCCTTTGCACAGCCGTAAAAAATTTACAATTTAATGTAGTGATAAAGCGAAGTCAAGCTTATTTATATTGTTTTATATGTGATAGCAAAGAAAATCTAAATTTGTTGTAATTTGAATTCATGTTAGATCGGTTTCAGATAATAATTTGGGCTCCTAGGAAATTTAGGCAGGTGTTTGAGGTATCTCCTTTTCACAACCGTAAAACATTTACAATATGATGTAGTATTAAAGCGTAGTCAAGCTTTTTTATATTGTTTTATATGTAATATCAAAGAAATCTAAATTTGTTGTAATATATATTCATGTTAGACCGGTTTCAGATAATAATTTGGGCTCCTAGCTAGTTTAGGCAGTTAATAAATACTACTTCCAAAACTGTAAAAAAATTATAATTTGATGAAGTGACAGAGCGTAGTCAAGCTTATATATATTGTTATATATGTAATAGCAAAGAAATCTAAATTTGTTTTAATATGTGTTCATGTTAGATCAGTTTCAGATAATAATTTTGGCTCCTAGGTAATTTAGGCAGGTGTTTGAGGTATCTCCTTTGCACATCCGTAAAAGATTTACAATTTGATGTGGTAATAAAGTGTAGTCAAGCTTATTTATATTGTTAAATGTGTAATAGCAAAGAAATCTTAATTTGTTGCAATATGTATTCATGTTGTCTTTCGAAAATCTGGTAATTTATGCAGATATGAATCAATAAATTAATGCAAGTTCTGAATAAAGTAACCCTAAAAAAATCTTACATCGAGCTAGTGAAAAATTGGGTCTTTAGAACTTTTTTGACAATTTTGAGTATTCTAGCTAGCAAAGAAATCTAAATTTCTTATAATATGTATTCATGTTAGATCGGTTTCAGATAATAATTTGGGCTCCTAGTTAATTTAGGCAGGAGTTTAGGGTATCTACTTTACACAACCGTAAAAAATATACAATTTTATAAGGTTCTAAAGCGTAGTCAAGATTATTTATATTGTTATAAGTGTAATAGCAAAGAAATCTAAATTTGATGTAATATGTATTCATGTTAGATCGAATTCAGATAATAATTTGGGTTCCTAGGTAATTTAGGCAGGTGTTTGAGATATCTTCTTTGCATAAGGCGTAAAAAAATTATAATTTGATGTAGTGATAAAGCGGTCAAGCTTATTTATATTGTTATATATGTAATAACAAATAAATCTAAATTTGTTGTAATATGTAATGTTAGATCGGTTTCAGATAATGATTTTGGCTCCTAGGTAATTTAGGCAGGTTTTTGAGGGTTCTCATTTTCACAACTGTACAAAATTTACAATTTGATGTAGTGATGAAGCGGAGTCAAGCTAATTTATATTGTTATATATGCAAAAACAAGGAAATCTAAATTTGTTATAATATGTATTCATGTTAGATCAGTTTCAGATAATAATTTGGGCTCCTAGTTAATTTAGGCGAATAGCTCAGGTATCTCCTTTGCACAGCCGTAAAAAATTTACAATTTGATGTAGTGATAAAGCGAAGTCAAGCTTATTTATATTGTTATATATGTGACAGCAAAGACGTCTAATTTTGTTATAATATTTGTTCATGTTAGATTAGTTTCAGATAATAATTTGGACTCCTATGCTAATTAGGCCTTATTTGGAGTATTTCTTGCTTGCACCAATCGTAAAAAATATACAATTTGATGCAGTGATAAAGCGTTGTCAAGCTTTTTAATAGTGTTATTTGTGTAATATCAAAGAAAACTAAATTTGTTGTAATTTGTATTCATGTTAGATCGGTTTCAGGATAATAATTTTGGCTTCTTGGTAAATTAGGCAGGTGTTTGTGGTATCTCCTTTGCACATCTGTAAAAAATTTACAATATGATGTAGTAATAAAGCGTAGTCAAGCTTATTTATACTTTTATATGTGTAATAGCAAATAAATCTAAATTACTTATAATTTGAATTCAGGTTAGATCGGTTTCAGAAAATAATTTGTGCTCCTATGTAATTTTGGCATGTGTGAGAGGTATCTCCTTTGCATAACCGTAAAAAATTTACAATATGATGTAGTGTTAAAGCATATTCAAGCTTATTTATATTGTTATATATGTAATAGCAAAGAAATCTAAAATTGTTGTAATATGTATTCATGTTAGATCGGTTTCAGATAATAATTTGGACTCCTAGGTAATTTAGGCAGGTTTTTGAAGTATCTCCTTTCCACAGCCCTAAATAATTTACAATTTGAAGTAGTGATCTAAATTTGTTGCAATACGTATTCACGTTAGATCGGTTTCAGATAATAATTTGGGCTTGTAAGTAATTTAGGCAGGTGTTTGAGGTATCTTCCTTGCACAACCATAAAATATTTACAATTTCATGTTGTAATATAGCGTAGTCAAGATTATTTATATTGTTATAAGTGTAATAGCAAAGAAATTTAAATTTTTTGTAATATGTATTCATGTTACATCGATTTCAGATAATAATTTGGGTTCCTAGGTAATTTAGGCAGGTGTTTGAGATATCTCCTTTGCGCAAGCGTAAAAAAATTATAATTTGATGTAGTGATAAAGCGGTCAAGCTTATTTATATTGTTATATGTGAATAGCAAATAAATCTAAATTTGTTGTAATATGTAATGTTAGATCGGTTTAAGATAATGATTTTGGCTGCTAGGTAATTTAGGCAGGTTTTTGAGGGTTCTCATTTTCACAACTGTACAAAATTTACAATTTGATGTAGTGATGAAGCGGAGTCAAGCCTATTTATATTGTTATATATGGAAAAACAAAAAAATCTAAATTTGTTATAATATGTATACATGTTAGATCATTTTCAGATAATAATTTGGGCTCCTAGTTAATTTAAGCGAATATCTCAGGTATCTCCTTTGCACAGCCGTAAAGAATTTACAATTTGATGTAGTGATAAAGCGAAGTCAAGCTTATTTATATTGTTATATATGTGACAGCAAAGAAATCTAAATTTGTTATAATATGTATTCATGTTAGATTAGTTTCAGATTATAATTTGGGCTCCTTTGTAATTTAGGCTTGTAGTTGAGGTATCTGCTTTGCACAAACGTAAAAAATTTACAATTTGATGCAGTGATAAAGCGTTGTTAAGTTTTTTTATAGTTTTTTTTTTTTTTGTAATAGCAAAGAAAACTAAATTTGTTGTAATTTGTATTCATGTTAGATCGCTTACAGATAATAATTTTTGCTTCTTGGTAAATTAGGCAGGTGTTTGTGGTATCTCCTTTGCACATCTGTAAAAAATTTACAATATGATGTAGTAATAAAGCGTATCAAGCTATTTATACTTTTATATGTGTAATAGCAAATAAATCTAAATTACTTATAATATAAATTCAGGTTAGATTGGTTTCAGAAAATAATTTGTGCTCCTATGTAATTTAGGCATGTGTGAGAGGTATCTCCTTTGCATAAAACCCGTAAAAAAAAAAATTACAGATTATAAAATAGTTTTAAAGCATATTCAAGCTTATTTTATATTTTATATTATGTAATAAAGCCAAAGAAAATCTAAATCTTTGTGTTAATTATGTATTCCATGTTAGATGGTTCAGATTAATAATTTGGGCTCCTAGGTAATTTAGGCAGGTTTTTAGGTATCTCCTTTCCACAGCCCTAAAAAATTTACAATTTGAAGTAGTGATCTAAATTTGTTGCAATACGTATTCACGTTAGATTGGTTTCAGATAATAATTTGGGCTTGTAAGTAATTTAGGCAGGTGTTTGAGGTATCTTCCTTGCACAAACATAAAAAATTTACAATTTCATGTTGTAATATAGCGTAGTCAAGATTATTTATTTTGTTATAAGTGTAATAGCAAAGAAATCTAAATTTGTTGTAATATGTATTCATGTTAGATCGATTTCAGATAATAATTTGGGTTCCTAGGTTAATTTAGCAGTGTTTTGAGATAGTCTCCTTTGCATAAGCGTAAAAAAATTATAATTTGATGTAGTGATAAAGCGGTCAAGCTTATTTAAATTGTTATATGTGTAATAGCAAAGAAATCTAAATTTATTTTAATATGTATTCATGATAAATCAGTTTCAAATAATAATTTATGCTCCTAGGTAATTTATTCAGGTGTTTGAGGTATCTCGATTAAACAACCTTAAAAAATTTACAATTGATTTTACAAAATTTACAAAAAAAAGCCTAGTCAAGCCTCTTTATATTGTTATATGTGTAGTAGCAAAGAAATTTAAATTTTTAATAAGATATATTCATGTTAGATCGGTATTAGATAATAATTTGGGCTCCTATGTAATTTAGGCAGGTGTTTGAGGTACCTCCTTTGCATCTGTAAAAAAATTTACAATTCGATGTAGTAATAAAACATAGTCAAGCTTATTTATATTGTTATATGTGTTATAGCAAAGAAATCTAAATTTGTTATAATATGTATTAATGTTAGATCGGTTTCAGATAACATTTTGGGCTCCTAGGTAATTTAAGCAGGTGTTTGAGGTATCTCCTTTGCATAACCGTAAAAAATTTGCAATTTGATGTAGTATAAAGCGTAGTCAAGCTTATTAACATTTTTAAATGTGTACTAGCAAAGAAATCTAAATTTTTGGCAATATGTATTCATGTTACATCACTATCAGATAATAATTTGGGTTCCTAGGTAATTTAGGAAGGTTTTTGAGGTATTTCCTTTGCACAACCGTAAACAAAAATAACAAATTGATGTAGTGATAAAGCGTAGTCAAGCTTATTTATATTGTCATATGTGTAATAGCAAAGAAATCTATATTATTTGTAATTTGTATTCATGTTAGATCGGTTTCAGATAATAATTTGGGATCCTAGCTATTTTAGGCAGGTTTTTGAGGTATCTCCTTTGCACAACCGTAAAAAGTTTATAATTTGATGTAGTGATAAAGCGTA
The DNA here is from genome assembly GCA_015478945.1 of Trachelipus rathkii. NCBI lineage: Eukaryota > Metazoa > Arthropoda > Malacostraca > Isopoda > Trachelipodidae > Trachelipus > Trachelipus rathkii. The sequence continues at coordinate 7,018 of JABUQX010065260.1, forward strand.
GTCAAGCTTATTTATTATTGTTATATGTGTTTTTGTAATTAGAAGGAAAATCTAACTGTTGTAATATCTGTTTACTCATGTTAGATCGGTTTCAGATAATACTTTGGGCTCCTAGGTAATTTAGGCAGGTGTTTGAGGTATTTAATTTTCACAACTGTACAAAATTTACAATTTGATGTAGTGATAGAGTGTAGTCAAAATTATAAATATTGTTATATATGTAATAGCAAAGAAACCTAAATTTGTTATAATAAGTGTTCATGTTAGATCAGTTTCAGATAAAAATTTTGGCTAAAAGGTAATTAAAGCATGTGTTTGAGGTATCTCCTTTGTTCAGTTTAAAAAATTTACAATTTGATGTAGTTATAAAGCGAAGTTAAATTTTTATATTGTACAAGTTTTAAACAAAGAAAATATAAATTTGTTGTTATTTGTATTCATGTTAGATCGGTTTAGAAAATAATTTGGGCTCCTAGGTAATTAAGGCATGTGTTAGAGGTATCTTCTTTGCACAACCGTAAAAAATTTACAATTTAATGTAGTGATAAAGCGAAGTTAAGCTTATTGATATTGTTATATGTGTAATAGCAAAGAAATCTAAATTTCTTATAATATCTATTCATGTTAGATCGGTTTCAGATAATACTTTGGGCTCCTAGGTAATTTAGGCAGGTGTTTGAGGTATCTCTTTTGAACAACCGTACAAAATTAACAATTAGTAAGATGTAGTTGGAATAAAGCGTAGTCAGCTTATTTATTGTTATATGTTGTAATAGCAAAGAAATCTAAATTTATTGTAATATGTGTTCATTTTAGATCGGTATCAAATAATAATTTGGGCTCCTGGGTAATTTAGGCATGTCGTTGATGTATTCCCTTTACACTCTTAAAAAATTTACAATTTTATGTAATGATAAATCGTTGTCAAGCTTATTTATGTTGTTATATGTGTAATAGCAAAGAAATCTAATTTAGTTGTAATATGTACTCATGTTAAATCGGTTTCAGATAATAATTTGGGCTCCTAGGTAATTTAGGCAGGTTTTTGAGGTATCTCCTTTGCACAATCGTAAAAACTTACAATTTGATATAGTAATAAAGCATAGTCAAGCTTATTTGTATTGTTATATGTGTAATAGCAAAGAAATCTAAATTTGTTGTAATATGTATTCATGTTAGATACGTTTCCGATAATAATTTTATATCCTAGGTAAATTAGGCAATTGTGTGTTGAGGGTATCTCCTTTGCAAAAAGTCCCCGTAAAAATTCAATTTCATTATTAGTGATAAAGGTTTTGTCAAGCTATTTATATTGTTATATGTGTAATAGCAAAGAAATCCGAATTTGTTGTAATTTGTGTTCACGTTAGATCGGTTTCAGATAATAATTTGGGCTCCTAGGTAATTTAAGCAGGTGTTTGAGGTATCTCCTTTTTACAACCGTAAAACATTTACAATATGATGATAGCAATTTCAACAATTTATCAAGTTTTTATATTGTTTATATGTGTAATAGCAAAGGAAATCTAATTTAATATAATATGATTTCATGCCAGTAGTTAGATCGGTTTCAATAATTAATTTGGGCTCATAGGTAATTTAGGTAGGTGTTTGAGGTATTTCCTTTGCACAATCGTAAAAAATTTACAATATGATGTAGTTAAATCTCCATGAGTCAAGCCTATTTTTATTGTTATATGTGTTATTATTAGCAAAAAATTTTAAATTTGTTTGAAAAATTATTCATTGTTTTAGATCGGTTTCAGGTAATAATTGGGCTCCTAGGTAATTAAGGCAGGATTTTTGAGGGTAATCTCATTTTCACAACTGTTTACAAAATTTACCAATTTGTGCTTAGGTGAAATGGAGTCAAGCTTATTTATATTGTTATAAATGTAATAACAAATAAAATCTAAATTTGTTATAATATGTATACATGTTAGATCAGTTTCAGATAATATTTTTTGCTAATAGGTTTTTTAGGCATGTGGTTGAGGTATCTCCTTTGCACAGCCGTAAAAAATTTACAATTTAATGTAGTGATAAAGCGAAGTCAAGCTTATTTATATTGTTTTATATGTGATAGCAAAGAAAACTAAATTTGTTGTAATTTGAATTCATGTTAGATCGGTTTCAGATAATAATTTGGGCTCCTAGGAAATTTAGGCAGGTGTTTGAGGTATCTCCTTTTCACAACCGTAAAACATTTACAATATGATGTAGTATTTAAGCGTAGTAAAGCTTTTTTATATTGTTTTATATGTAATATCAAAGAAATCTAAATTTGTTGTAATATATATTCATGTTAGACCGGTTTCAGATAATAATTTGGGCTCCTAGCTAGTTTAGGCAGGTGTTTGAGGTTTCCTATTCTCAAAACTGTAAAAAAATTATAATTTGATGAAGTGACAGAGCGTAGTCAAGCTTATATATATTGTTATATATGTAATAGCAAAGAAATCTAAATTTGTTTTAATATGTGTTCATGTTAGATCAGTTTCAGATAATAATTTTGGCTCCTAGGTAATTTAGGCAGGTGTTTGAGGTATCTCCTTTGCACATCCGTAAAAGATTTACAATTTGATGTGGTAATAAAGTGTAGTCAAGCTTATTTATATTGTTAAGTGTGTAATAGCAAAGAAATCTTAATTTGTTGCAATATGTATTCATGTTAGATCGATTTCAAATAATAATATGGGCTCCTAGGTAATTTAGGCAGGTAATGGAGGTATCTCCTTTGCACAACCCTAAAAATCTTACAATTCGATGCAGTAATAAAGCGTAGTCAAGCTTTTTTATATTTTTATATGTGTAGTAGCAAAGAAATCTAAATTTCTTATAATATGTATTCATGTTAGATCGGTTTCAGATAATAATTTGGGCTCCTAGTTAATTTAGGCAGGAGTTTAGGGTATCTACTTTACACAACCGTAAAAATATACAATTTTATAAGGTTCTAAAGCGTAGTCAAGATTATTTATATTGTTATAAGTGTAATAGCAAAGAAATCTAAATTTGATGTAATATGTATTCATGTTAGATCGAATTCAGATAATAATTTGGGTTCCTAGGTAATTTAGGCAGGTGTTTGAGATATCTTCTTTGCATAAGCGTAAAAAAATTATAATTTGATGTAGTGATAAAGCGGTCAAGCTTATTTATATTGTTATATATGTAATAACAAATAAATCTAAATTTGTTGTAATATGTAATGTTAGATCGGTTTCAGATAATGATTTGCTCCTAGGTAATTTAGGGCAGGTGTACTTCTTCATTTTCACAACTGTACAAAATTTAACAATTTGATGTAGTGATGAAGCGGAGTCAAGCTAATTTATATTGTTATATATGCAAAAACAAGGAAATCTAAATTTGTTATAATATGTATTCATGTTAGATCAGTTTCAGATAATAATTTGGGCTCCTAGTTAATTTAGGCGAATAGCTCAGGTATCTCCTTTGCACAGCCGTAAAAAATTTACAATTTGATGTAGTGATAAAGCGAAGTCAAGCTTATTTATATTGTTATATATGTGACAGCAAAGAAGTCTAATTTTGTTATAATATTTGTTCATGTTAGATTAGTTTCAGATAATAATTTGGACTCCTATGTAATTTAGGCCTGTATTTGAGGTATCTGCTTTGCACAATCGTAAAAAATATACAATTTGATGCAGTGATAAAGCGTTGTCAAGCTTTTTTATAGTGTTATTTGTGTAATATCAAAGAAAACTAAATTTGTTGTAATTTGTATTCATGTTAGATCGGTTTCAGATAATAATTTTTGCTTCTTGGTAAATTAGGCAGGTGTTTGTGGTATCTCCTTTGCACATCTGTAAAAAATTTACAATATGATGTAGTAATAAAGCGTAGTCAAGCTTATTTATACTTATATTTATAATTTGGGCTCCTAGGTAATTAAGGCATGTGTTAGAGGTATCTTCTTTGCACAACCGTAAAAAATTTACAATTTAATGTAGTGATAAAACGAAGTTAAGCTTATTTAATTGTTTATAGTGTAATAGCAAAGGAAGCTTAAATTCTTATCAATAAATCTATTCATGTTTAGATCGGTTTTTTCAGATAATACTTTGGGCTCCTAGGTAATTTAGGCAGGTGTTTGAGGTATCTCCTTTGAACATCCGTACAAAATTTACAATTTGATGTAGTGATCAAGCGTAGTCAAGCTCATTTATATTGTTATATGTGTAATAGCAAAGAAATCTAAATTTTTTGAAAAATGTATTCATGTTAGATCGGTTTCAGATAATATTTTGGGTTCCTAGGTAATTTAGGCAGGTGTTTGAGGTATCTCTTTTGCACAACCGTACAAAATTTTTAGTGTTGTCAAGCTTATATATATTGTTATATATGTAATAGCAAAGAAATCTAAATTTGTTATAATATGTGTTCATGTTAGTCATTTCAGATAATAAATTTTGCCTATAGCTAATTAGGCATGTGTTTGAAGGTAATCTTCTTTGCACAAACCGTTAACAAATGTTACAATATGTTGCAGTTTATAAAAGCCTGTAGTATAAGCCTATTTATTTGTTATATGTGTATATAAAATTTAGGATAACGCGATTTTTATGAGATAATCCCATTTTGCTTAGATTATAATAGTCCTTGAATATACCCATAGTGTTAAAAAAGGTTTAAATTGTCCAGTATAAGATCATAGAACATTCATTTGTTATATATTATATGTATATCTTCTTTATAAATATATTTCAAACTGAGGAAACATGTTTGGATCCAGATAATAGAGTTTAAGATTCCTTTTAAGGCAGGTTAAGAGAGCGTGGAAATGTTTTCTCCGTAACTTAGCTGAATTGGTCGGAGTAATCCTTATCGTCTATATGACCTCGTATGTGATTTGTCGAGAATATTTTATCTTCTCATTTGGTAAATTAAACTTTGTTCTGTTAAACTTGTGATTTGAGCTAGGATCAGGTCGATTTTATTAAGGTCTTTTTAGACCCCTCGTTCTGTGCATATTTAAACATTAGTCATTTTAGCTGTTAAGCTGTGCACAACAAGTTATCTGATTTGTATTTAAAAGTGTTTTATTTTACTAAGGTATATCATATTTATAATAAATACTTACATGAGGAAAATTATTAATTTCCTAGAAATAGATAATAATTTGAATTTTCACTAAGATTCATCTACAGTTTTATAGATTCACTGTCTACGAACGCAAGTAACGACAAAAAAAGCTATAGAGCCGCCCGCTATATTACGCGGACCTCGAGATAGACTCTCGGAAAGCGTAAGCGTCGCAGTGCTACATACCCTGATCTTCAGGCGTTAATGTTTAATTTATCGTACAACTAGCCGGAATCAAAAGAGCATTGCTAAATAAATGATATCTTTTCTTTTATTTAATAGTGTTCAGTATTTTATTGAAGTAAAATCATTTAAATATATTTTCAGATCTAAAATTATACTAAATTTTGTTTTGGCTCCTATTTTCAAAATATCCGTTTCGTGTAATTTATTATAAGGCCTAGAATCTTCGATGGTTATCTACTTGAACACTTTTTAATTTTATGTTTTATTAGAAAATTTGAACACCGATATTCTCTTCCACTGAGTGTTTAGAGAGAGTTATATCACTGGTAAGATAATATATTCCAAAATCTTTGATTGTGCTTTAGTTGAAATAAAGAAACAAGCTAATTGTTTTGTTCATGATAGGGAAATTATTGCTTAGTATTGTTTGTAATTTTATTCTCCAAAGTTATATAATGTGCCTTGAGGGAATTTAGATAAAACACACAAGAAAAATATCTCTTCATGGCATTGATTTTTGTACGTGTAGGCCGTGTTCCCTTTTGGGGTGAATATATTGTTATGTCTCATTTTAAGTGATACTTAGATAACTTCAGGAATGTAAGAAGTTTCAGATAATTAATTTGGACAGCTTCCTAGGTATAGTCCAGGTCTTTTGAGTTTTATATGCCTTAAAGTACACTATATGACGACGTAGATTATTGTATAGAAGGTTATCCACATTCCCTCACCTTTTCAAGGTATGATCTTTACGGATTTTAGAATGCTTATCATTCTCACATAAATGTTAATAAATGGCTACAACGAGACAACAAGTGCGTTTTATATAAAATATAGTCTTATAAATATAATTTTGATGTAAGTGATCTAACAATAAGCATTTACTATACAGTTTAAATCTAAAAATTAAATACACCTAAAATGTGTTTGTTTAACTATGACATTTAATTGATATATATGAGCTTCCCCTCATTGTACTAGATAAAATACGCGATAAATATTTTAACTTCTATATTTTGTGGGTTTTCCAGTATTGGTATCATATCATTATACTTCAAAATTACATCGAAGATGTAAGTTTCATTACCTCTTCTATATCAGCTGCTGTATGCATTCTTGGTTGAACTCCAATTACTAACTCAAGAATTATCTTAACTGTAGGTTTCTTAATAAACCACTGAATACCAGGATTTTAAAATAGAACTTAATGCGTTTGATAAGTACATGTGTAATTAATAATTAATATTGTTCGTAAATAGATGCCTTGATACAGTCATTCTTCACCATAAGGGTAACTTTTATGCAATATTTGATTACATAACTGAATTGGACGGTGTTCTTCAAAAAAGATATCGATCTTTAGGAGGTATTTTGTAAATGTTCCAACACACTACCCTGCTTTAGCAAAAAAATTACATACAAATTTGAACTGGTGCATCTAGTGGAGAAATTTTATTCAGGTCCACAAGGGACTAATCTCGAGTGCACAATATTGCTTATATATGTTAACCGTATAATAATTAGCAAAGAAATACTTAAAATTGCTTTCTCTATAAGAGAAGTGTTTTCATCGTTAGGAGTCAGGTTTTCTCAAAATGTAACAGATACTTTTGGGGTTCCGCGAACCGCGAATAGGTGCAGGTCAATTTGAGGCGTTTAGGCTCGTGTGTGTGGAGCACTCTGGTTTTGCTCACGTGATCTACTATAAAATCTTAGGTATCTCCTTTGGTTGAGAAGTCTTTTATAATATAAATTTTGTTCACTAATATTCTTTGAAGTTGAAATTAATTAGTAATTAGTTTCTCAACTCAATAAGCGAATGTGTAATGAGTAGTTTATTTTATTATTCATTATATAGTATAACATAAAGATATACACTTTAGTGTAAAATAAAACCACTATTTATATTGACCAAAAGAAATATCAGATAATAATTTTGTGTCTTGCATATAATCTGCTTAATCAGCTTAAATAATTACATGTTATGATTTTTAGAATACAGGATTGACAGTTGGAGTGAGAGAATTGTGTCTCGTAGAGAAGATACATCCTAATATGTTGGAAACACCATCTAAGGAATGTCTGTGTTGACATCAGGATATACATTAGCGTTTCTTATAATTAGCAAACAAACAAACCTTAAAAAATGACTTAAATCTTTTATATCTAATATATAGGAGTGATCAGCGGAAAGTTAAGCTGTATTTATATGTTATTGTTTTTTATTAATAAGCAAAGAAATCTATTATTCTATAATAATTTATCTATTCATGTTTAGATTCTGGTTTCTAGATTAAATACTTTTGGGCTACCAATATAGGTTATTATATACTTTTCAGAGCTCCAAATCGATGTTTTTGACATACCGGTATCTGCACTGGTCATAGTTAGAGATATTGAGAGGCAAAAATCTACGCGTCTCGAACTCCAAAAATTCATCAAAGCGAATTTATAAGGAGGATAAAGAATCATGTGTGATTCTACTTTAAGTCACGTCTAGCTTAAAGGTAGATTCACAGTGTACACTCTCAGATTTCCTATATGTCATGTTTATTCCAAAGTTGTAGATAATATATTTTATTAAAATAAATAATAAGAGCAAAGGAATAATACTAAATTGATTGTTCTGTAGAATAGTCTGTATTCTAATTACTTATGGGAACTTACCTTTCGAGGTTTCCCTATGATGAGCATAGATTTTGACAGGCTCTTCCATAGGTAAATTTTTACAGGGCCAAGTGGGTTTTGAGGGATATCAATAAAAGGCGCTTATCTTCCTAAATTTTATAGTGCCACCATTACCAGATTTTTAAAGGAAATCATTTACCAAATACGTAGCTTATTTGAATGCACCTGTACATGTTGATAATTTAATACAGCGGAAAGATAAGCGTCAAAGTTTGAAGAGCTTTAAATTTTTTATGACCTGTGTATATTGTTATAGTGATGCCTTCTAAATCGTCACCACAGGGCTAGCTGACAAAAAAACTAAAATGTTAGTTAATTATAATCTCTCATATTAAATTTATAGTCCCAAAAGGATAGTTTATTTAGTATCCATCATTTTGAGCGAAGAGATTTCAGATAATAATTTGGGCTCCTAGGTTAATTTATGTGCAGGACTCCGAGTTTCAGATATCGTGTCAATCTACGGAGAGTTTGCTCTGCGACATATCTGAGTGATCATTTTCTCGTAGGATGAAATTTGTTTACAACAATTGTACTAGTGTTTAGATAAATAATAATAATAATTAGATAAATTAGAGTAAATAAAGAGCGAATACATAATAAGTATCAATAAGAAAAAATCCCTGAATTATTTATAATAAAACTTTGAAAATATTATATATTATGTATAAAAAATAAAACAAATCATTAATTAACTTATAGTCCGAGTATACGAGAATTAATAGATAGTATTAACAGTATAAGTGTTATTAGTAATTGTTATCTAGTTTTTCATTTATATAAAAAATATTTAATTTATAAAGATACTTTTTAATAAGCTCTATATATACTGGCCCATGTTAGCAGAGAAGACTTATTTTGTTGGTAATTTAAGGCTATGTTGTGTTTAGATAATTATTACATGGGGTATCTATTTTTTTGTAAACTTAAGAATATGTAAAAATTAGCACAAATTTGGTTAAGTCAATTAGAACCATGTAACGTGGACGCATATAAGATCTTGGGTTGTTTAAGTTCAAGCACGGTGAGTGCTATGCTATATGTGAGAAATGTGTAACTACAAGAGACCTTACTGAATTTACATGTAACTCATAATGTGGCTCGTAGTGTAGCTCCATCCTGACTCGGTTGAAAATGGATATAGAGGCGTGGTTTTTAGTATAATTTTTATTTTATTGGATAAAATTCTTCCATCTAAAGAGGTTAATTTTAGTTAAAAGGCTTGTATTTTTATATATACTTTTGAGGTGATTATGATATCTCACTTGCCAACAATTATGTATAATTATAATTAATATACCAAATATTAAGAAAGTTGTATTAACAAGTAAGTTAAATAAAGCAGTAAAGTTCACATTTGCTTTCTCATTAAATAATGATATATGATTTGTTTATGATTTTAGTTAGAAGTTTTTGTAAGAAACTTGAAAATAATTTTTTGAGTTATTATTGTTGTTGAATTTTGGAAGCAATTGTTAAGCCCAGTGTTTTAATTAGAAAAACATAAATGTTTTAAAATAATTATTATCACGTTATTATTGATGAAAGTGAGTGAGGTCGTGTGTTTGCGTGTATAAATACGTGTTGTGTGAGTGTGTGTGTGTGTTGTGTGTAAGTAAATCTGTGTGTTGCAAATATGCCAAAATCATGTTAGATCGGGTTCAGAAAATAATTTGGGTGGTGTGTAAGTAAATCTGTGTGTGTAGTAAAGTCTGTGGTGAGTGTAAGTACATATCTGTGACACATGTAGTGATAAGTGAGATCTGAGAGTATTTTAAAAGTAAATCTGTGTATAAATGTAAATTAATCTGATGTGAAAGTTTAAAATAGGATTAGTAGTTTGAGTTGAGTGTGTGTGTGTAGTTGTGTGTGTGTATGTGTGTGTGTGTGTGCTGTGTGTGTGTGTGTTATGTGTGGGTGTCTATGGGTAAATGTAAGTGTCATAGTGAATGAGTGTGTATAAGTGTTTAATGTTAGAAGATGTTGTGTTGGTGTGTGTGTGTGATAAGTGTATAATGTAGTGGTCTATGGGTAATTTTAAGGTCATAGTGAATGTGTCGTATAAGTTCATAGTGAATGTGTGCTTTTGTATAAGTGTGTGTTTGTCTGTGTGTGTGATTGTGTGTGTGTGTGCGTGTGTGTTGTGTGTTGGTGTGTGTGTATGTGTTTCTAAATAATAATAAATAATAGGCATGAAGTAAAAATAACAATTTTCATAATTTAATAAAAATAAAAATTAATAATTAATAAAAATAAATAAAAAATAATAATAAAAATAAATAAAAATAATATAAATAAATTAAAAAGTATTACAAACAAAAATAAATACATAATGTTAGCTGAATTCTTATTATTAAATGAGCTTAAACATGTGAGTTAAAGCAGTAAACATATGAGTTAAAGCATTAAAACATTTGATGTTGAAAGCTAGGAATAAACATGAGTTAAAGCCAAATAGAAACATGAGCGATTAAAGCAGTTAAAGCAGTAAAACAAAAGCAATACTAATCCGCGCCCCTACGTTTGGTGTTACAGTGTCACTAACCTTCTTATATTTAGATTTACTGATTCTACTGCTTGAAAGGTATGTTAATGTTATAAATATATTGAGTTAAAGCAGTAAAAAACATATGAGTTAAAGCAGTAAATAACATGAGTTAAAGCAGTAAATACATGAGTTAAAGCAATAAAAAGCATACTATTCCCCTTGGTGCTATGTAGCATCTCTCTATTGATTTACTGAATTTACTGCTTTAAGGTAATGTAATGTTAAATAAAATATTTATATGAGTTAAAGCAGTAAAACATATGAGAGAAAGCAGTAAGTAAAGACATGAGTATATAAAGCAGTAAAGCAGTGTAAAAACAAAAGCATACTAACCCCTTGTTTCTATGTAACACCTCTATTGATTTATTGATTACGATTTTACTGCCTTTAAGGTATGTAATTTTAATAAATATGTGAGTTAAAGCAGTAAACATATGAGTTAAATCAGTAAAACAGTAAAACAAAAGCATAATTTTTTTTTTTTTTTTTTTTTTTTTTTTTATTTTTTTTTTTTTTTTTTTCTTTTTATTTTTTTTTTTTTTTTTTTTTTTTTTTTTTTTTTTTTTTTTTTTTTTTTTTCTTTTACCACGTTCTTGCAATATGGAAAACCTGTATTGATACTGATTATACTGCTTTTAATGGTAAGTAATTGTTAATATCATATGTGAGTTAAAGCCAGTATACATACTGAGTTTAAAACGATGAGTTTAAGCAGTAAAGCAGTAAAACAAAAGCATGACTATATCCCTTAGGTTGTTAGGTAACAACCTCCTATTGATTTACTGAGGTTACTGCTTTTAAGGTAGTAATGTTTAAGTGTTTTTAATAAAAATTTTCTACAGTTGTAGTAAAAATAAAATGTTTATATATTGGACTCTCTGGTTTTTGTTTTTCTTCTTACATACATTTTTTAATAGATTTAAAAAGTGAAAAGTATTAAGTAAAATATTAAAGATGTCTGTAATGAGTTACAGTTTTAGAATCGCAAATGTTTTTAATAAAAATGTCTAAAAATTAAAATAGAGAAACAGTAACCATATTTAATAAGTTATATTTGAAAAGAAATTTCTGTTGAATAGTTTACAATTGAGTATCAGTATTTTCGCTAGCAGCGGACTATTGCGCTGTCGGGCGCGCTACGCCGCGGGCCGGGACATCCCGCCTACGATCAAGCCCTCGTCCGGAGTCTCGAAGGGTCGGGCCGTCCGACGCGCAGGATCGCAAACTCGCGCTCCTGGTGTGGTAGCTTATGAATCTTAGAGTAGACAAAAGCATGAGTATCAAAGATGAATCATCAATATAGGTGGTAGTCTTAGGTGACGTCATCAAAGATGAGTCATCAAAGATGAGGGCAGACATAGAATTGATGCTTCTCGAGGTAGTGAGTGTAAGTGTGAGTTGTAACAGTGCGTGTGAGTGTAAGTGTATATGGGGCTAGTGTAAAGTGTCTATTGGCGTGCTTAGAAGATGCTTATAAGTGTTTTAAAATTAATACTTAAACTCACGTAGGAAACATTCTTAGCAGATTGTTAATATAACACCAATCGATTCCTCCATACATTATTTACCTCATGGGGTATAGACCACCCATATAGAGGCATAATTCTGGCTCAGGGAGGCCATAGAAAAGGCCATTGAAAAAAAAGTGGGCACTCAGTGGCACTTATGTGGCACTCAACTTTGGCACTATGTGGCCACTCCACTTTGGCACTTCATTGGCCACTTACTTTGGCACTATCATTGAGGCACTCCACTTGGCCACTCACTTGGCCACTCACCTTGGCACTCACGCTGGCACTCACCTAGGCACTCATCTAATTACTTCATAGAACACTTATTAGAACATCACTAGGATATACTCCTTACGTTTGAATGGGAACCATTCCAAAGTTGAAAAGTTGAAACCTTAAATGCAAGTTGAGAGATTCTGAGGTGCTTAAGGCATCATATGTTTATTTCTGATCCAACAATATATGCATGTTGGTACCATCAAAGTTGTCACCATCCAAAGTTGCTCATAAAAGTAGCCATCAAATTAGCGTTATCCCTATATAATTGGTGAACCCAAAGCTGGGGCCTTAGTTTAAAGTTGAAGGGCCATCAAAGTTGGGCATCAAAGTTGAGCATCCAAAGCTGAGGCATCAAAATTTAGCCGTTTTTAGAATACAAAAAAGGTGTTATGTGACCCGAAAAAAAATTATGGGACTCAAAAAATGGCATCCCTGGAAGCAATCCAATAGGAAACGAGTGCCTTAGATTTTGATAGAAGAATCGTTTGGCACCTGAAAGTTTTGGTCTCATTGCTTTTTGTCTCTCGGACATGTCGCCAGGTAAGTTTACGTGACTCGTCTCATCTTCATAAAATATTGTCATCTCTCGGAAATTGCATTTGAGTTTTCTGACCCTTAAGAAAAAAAAACACTACAGCAGCAAGATAGTGTTCAGTCTTCATATTAGTTAACTAATTAGAAATATAATCAGAAATACTACATTATGTAAACTGTACACGTATAAATAATAAAGAGGAAAGTTGGATATTTCAATAATGAAGAAATGAAAAAAATATAACAGAAAATAAGTTAAAACTCTATGTGGAGCAGATATGATAATAGATTACGTAGACTATGTTCTCTAAAAACATACCATAGATAATAAAGAAAATGTCTCGCACGCGGCGCTCTCGCACATCGAATGAAATGCATTCATAGAAAACCTATCGATCTTGAATAACCTGATAACATGAATAAATACATACAATGACGTAAGCTGACATCCGGCAGTGCTCTCTATCTCTCTTAGGCGTGTCCGATGTCCTCGACTTGAAGGACGGGTAGGTTGATCCATGATTCTGCAGCAGGGTCTGCTGGCTTTCGGCTGTGTTGCGAAATGCTACACCTCTCACATGTCACGCTTTCTTTGTCCTGCGCATTACTGGTTTACTCGTTCTGCATTGTCCTCTTCTCGACATCTGTCTTCTCTATCTCTGACTCGCATCACTTCTACTCAACATTCCACTCCTCGACGCTTCATCTATCCGTCTATCGGATCTAATACTCTGGTTTAGATTATTATCTGCGCTAATTAAATTTATTGTAGTGGTCTCTTCACCTCAAGCATCTTGATGGTATCGAATCTCTCAATTTGTCGCACTAAGCCTCGTTGGCCTTTACGCATCTGGGTATATTTGTATATATATATATTAAATATATACACAATATGCATGGCATGTATATTTATATTTAGTGTACTTACATATATTATATCAAATGTCTAATCTAAAGGTTGTATATAATGTACTATTAAGAGTGATTATTTATATTAATTTAATATATTACCTTTTGTTTTGCTATTTTTATCGTAAATTATTTTTAAATAATCTAATTTAGTAGATAATAATTAGCGATTATTTTATCTATTAAATACTACTATTTAATTATTATTATATCTATAATATAATTTAGACAAAGTTTCGGCTATTGTAGGCTAACATTTAGATAGTTCTACTTAGGAGAGCGTACTAGTTGTTATTATATTATAATATGTAGTAGTACATATTGCGTGGAACGAACAATCACATATCAAATATATTTTCGAGAGGAAAAGTAGACCCATACCTCATATTATTATTTATGTATGTAATATTTCATCACAGATAAGTTCAATAAAATTTAATATATTCATCATCCATTACGATACCATTTCTGCAATGTTTGTGTTATGCGGTTATTTTGTATTGCGGTAACGACGACACCCAGGTATCATTATCCACAATCTCTCTACTTTAATGAATTAATATAATAATCGATAAACTTTATTCTTACACAATTTATTCTAATACATAAAACATCCACTCAGTTAATTATATTACGTGATTAACAATTATATCAGCTGAGATAACATAACTCGGGCTAGATGTATGAAGCAGGCACTCGGACTTGATTAGTCCGCATCTTAGTTAATCAAATATATATAACCCATCTCAATATGATTGATAATGAGACAGATGTGTATCGCAGTTAAACAGACGGTAATAGTCCTGTGCATATCAGATTGATACAGAAACGTTAAATTTACGAACTAATAGCTCCATATTTACAAGAAAAAAACGGTAAATTGGTGGAATTTATTGACAGAAAGATATGAGGAAATTAAATGAGATTAGAGTATTTGAGAATTAGACAGAAATATATATAAATATACTTAAAGTAAGGGATATTTAATAATACAGATAATAATAAATTTAGCATACGGATAAAAAGTCAATTCTTTAACGGACCTAAAACTGAGGTACATAGGCTATAATTAACTACAGAGAAACAGTGAGTAAAGGTTTGTGTGCCACATCATCAGAACTAGAATTAAATTGCTTGTTTAGCATGGAGCTTTTGACCATTGATCTTATTCATAATTACCTTTCATAGGATGGACCTTTGACCAGTATGTTATTATTCATTATTACTTGTCTTAGGCAGGAGCTTTGATCAATGTTCTTATTCATCATTACCTTTCTTAGGATGGAGCTTTGACCAATATGTTCTTATTGATCATTGCTTATCTTATGATGGAGCTTTGACAAATATGTTCTTATTCATCATTACATGCCTTAGGATGGAGCTTTGATCAATATATTCCTCTTCATCATTACTTGTCTTAGGATGGAGCTTTGCCCAATGTTCTTTTTCATCATTATCTATCTTAGGATGGAGCTTTGACCAACATGTTTCTATTGGTCATTACTTATCTTATAATAAATATACTTATATATACTCAGAGGTGCCGTTCGCATTTAAAGTCCCGCAAATCGGGAATATCAAAAAATTAAAGTTGCGGGAATTGTCGATGGCACTCGTCTCGCACAACACATTTGGTGGTAGTATATTCCAGACCGAGAATATAGTGTTAGACTCCTGTTATTAGAGCTTCTATTCGGCTGACGTAACGTCTGGCTGGAGAGGCAGCGGAAGATGCCAGATCATATACACGAATAATGTGATACGCCACTCTCGCGGTAATGTGCTGTGGCACACATATCATATAAGATAGATCTTAGAGATATTAGATATCTTAGATATCTCAGAGATATAGAGAGAACATAGAGATATTCTTAGAGAGCAAAACCGAAATAATCTGTATTTTTTGCATTTTAACTAGTGTTTGTATAATAATGTAATAATTAAAAAACCTGAAAGGCTAAATCTAATATAATATTTGAAATCTACAATTTTTTGATCTTGTTTTTCCTTTTATATAATTGTTCTCAGCTTAGGTTATAGATGAATATAATTTATGAACGTGTCGCGACCACTTTCAGATAAAATGGGTATTGTAACGTAACATAATGATGTATAAATATATAACATTGGTACCTCAACATGCGAAAGCTCCTATAAACAGCATATATATTATACTATATATATATATATATATATTATATATATATATAGATATATAATAGTATATATAATATAATATAGATATTTATATATATTATATTATATATATATATATATATTTAATTTTCAAATTATGTTTGAATATTTCCCCAACGAGGAAGAAAATACTAGGGAAGTAATTATCGCGGGTTTCCGGCCGGGATACCGGATGTCAGAATAGTCAAAAACTTGGCCGGATACCTGATGTTTGCCGGATATCCGGCCCATTCCCTAGTAAGCACCAATGCAAAAACGAAATGGCTTTAATTCCCTGGCAACATCATCATCAGAGTACCTTTGTATCCTGCCGTGTTACTTTTGGTAGGTGTGGAACCATCTGCTGAAAAAATTGCACAAATGGATTTCGGCCTATGTGAAAACTTTAACTACATATCTTTGCTGTACTGGTGTAGATACAAATTATTTTAAAACATTATTTTCGGACATCTTTTTGTACAAGAGTATTAAAAAGAATTTAATTTATGAATATTTCAATGTGGACCGAATTGCCCAATTCGCAATTTTTGTAAACTGGAGCGAATTGCCATGTTTATCAATTTTTATAAATGTCACTATTTATCTCTTGCCTGAATGACTCCAATGATTTGCATTTAAGGTTTATGAACTATTTTTAAGTAGCTAGCCTATAATCTTGGTCCTAATAATGTACCATTATTTTGACATGTTGATTCTTAGCAACTAAGTGCCTAAAAATTTTACTTCAGATTTGTAATAGTGAATTCAGTAAAAAAAAATAATGACACCAAACGGTTTTACTTCTATGCTCAATCTCATAAATATTCTAATAATAAGACATGGAAACATATTTTCTCCACATTGACTAACACATTTTCAAACGAAGTGTATATAACCAGTAACCATGTCGGAGTTTTATTTGGAATTGTAATTTGGTGGACCAAATTGCCTATATTCAAGGTATATATATATATATATATATATATATATATATATAATATATATAATAACTATATATATATATAATATTATAATATATATATATATATGTATATTATATATATTATATTATATATATATATATATAATTATATATAATATTATATATTAGTATATAATATATATATATATATATATATATATATATTTTATGTGTGTAAAGGATTTAACATTTTTTTTCCGAGTTTCGTCGGACGGATCCGGAAGGTTACTAATGTAGCTTATTTAATACAGGTATTATTTGTGAATGTTTCTATAAAAATGGTAGTGTTTTGTTTAGAAAATAGATTATACATTTAACATTTTGGAAAACAATCTTTTGTTTAATGGAAAAACTCCCGAATCTTCGTTACAATTTTTTAGTTGATTTTGATTGTTTCGGTTTATTAGGTTTTCCTATGAGATAAAGACCTAGATAATAGTAAATATATAGTACTGTATATATATATAAGTATATTATATTTATATAATATATTACTAGGCCCCATTCAAAAAATCAGTAAGGTTATGAAATGTGGACTATATGTAGACACTGCTTTACTACATATGTCTAAGAAAACTTATTATAACAAACTGATTGGTCATAAACCGAATTTAAAAAAAAAAAAAAAAAATTTGTATAATAAGGTGATCTCGAGTTTAACTGGAATCTAAAAAAATAATATTTTTTTTAAAATGAATTGATGTTT
>JABUQX010065261.1:0-10000 GCA_015478945.1 Trachelipus rathkii
TAAGTTAAAAAAAAAACCACCACCCCTGCCTCACTCCGTCTATTAATATTACTGCCAATCACCTCAGGCGTTCATGTATTCTTGCACATGGCTTCACTATCGTTATACATACTGGTTGATTCCATTCAGAAGCCATCACTAAACACCATATAATCACTAACACCTGCCAAATAGCTTCCCTATTAATCCTATCATACGCCTGTGGCAAAACCATTAAAAACCTAAAATACAATTATCTTCCTTCATTTTCTAAACAATCAAATTTGTTCAATTGAAAAATTTGATCCACACATCACTCTATTCAATTCTAAAGCACCTTGTTCGTTCCAGCCCAATCAGACCTCAGTCACTCGACGCACTCTTTCCGACCAATTGGTGTATACCAAACCAGGCAAAAATTGTAAATCTTCCTGTAACAACAACCACTCGAATGAATCTAATTGATCCCTTTAGTTCTTTACTGTTACCTGTATATAATGTTTTACTAATTTTACTGCTCTCTCCTGCCAAATACCCTCGCGGAAAGCACCATCACCTATTAATTATTCTTAAGCCAGATACCCCTTATTCCTCATTCTTTCTAACTTTCGCGCTCTCCTTTTTCCCAGAAAAGTTGGCTCTAGTCCTTGTAAGTTCCCATTCTCCCTCCGTCCAAACTTGTTCATTACCTCCTTTTTCGTCCTACGTATGCATCTTTAGTATTTCTTTTTTTCCACTTATATAATTCAAAGCATCTTTCTTTGAAATCCTCATCATGGCTTTTAGCTAACACTTCAACACGCTTCATTTTTTACTTTATAACTGCCTTGCATTACCTCTCATGTCCAACCACTCACTATTAACATTTCTACTTCTACTTAGCACATCCACATACTTTTTGCACTACTACAACCTCTTCCTTCATTTGGTTTCAGATTTGTTCAGTTCAGTTTCAAACTTGTTCACATTCAATTGATTTATTTCCAAGCACTCTTAAATACCTTTGTCCTTATTACCTTGGTCACTTAACTTCTTACTCTTAAATTCTATCCACTTCTTCCTTATCACCTTCTTCTCTCCATCCAGGAGCCCCCACTAACTTAATTTTACATAAAAACAACATGAAGGGTTCGATAATCCCATTCCTTAAAAACTCCCAGCGATTTAACATCCATCCCACAACTCAACAGTCTTCAACCAACACACAAATCAGTTCATACTTTTCACTTCGATACCATCCTCTACCTACACCGACTCTCTAGTAACTTATGAATACTCTTGTGTTTAAAGAAACTATTACTTACACAACACACATACCTTTCTCCTTACAGAAATCAATTCACCTTCCTTACCATTCTCATTTCTCCCGACACCCCAAAAGTCACCTGTTACACCATCCCTTATTTGATCATGCTATCAGCCATTTAAGCATTCAACACAGTCCAATCTTTAAAGCTCGCTACTCACCCCATCCAAAAGATCATTCAGATTATCCCAGAAAATCGCATTCTCTTCAACATTAACCTCAGATGGACCATATGTCACAACTACAAATACCTTAACCTTTTCAAACCTAAATTTAACCATTATAATTCTAGTACTCACACAAAAAAAATCTACCATAACTCTGTACCACAGGTCACTCAACACGAATTGCAACTCCTTCTCTCTCCGTCTCATTCCTTCCACATCAACAAATAAACATTCACACTTATTAACCACTTAATTTTTACCATTTCCTTTCATCTTTGTTTCAGTCACAGCGAGCAAATACAAATTTGCTTCTAAATTACATCCATCACCTCTTTCCTGTTGTCCTCATCATTTTATTCCTCTGACATTAAATGTACCCATACGATTCATACATTTTCGCCGAAAGATAGAAGGACGCTTACGGAGATCGTGACCTTCTCTAAGACATGCATTAACATTCCTGGCAAAAGATAAGTGGTAGTGAGCAGCCAAACCCAATTACCACTGCCATTTAGTCGCCTTCTACGACACGCTAGAAACACAAGATGTGGGCAATTCTTTTCTCCCCCACACATAGGGAATAATAATAATGGGATGTCTGTAAATGTTGTCTAGAAGATGAGTGCTGATATTAAGTATGTGCTATATGATATGTTGATATGAAGGTATATAGGTCTGTAAGATGTCTGAGGAGGAGTATGAAATATGAACACAAAAGAGATAAAGGCGGAATCATTAGTATTCAAATGTCATGGAAGATCCTACACAACCATAAGCCCAATGTTGGAGGTAATTTTTCATCGCAGCGAGTGAGCTACTCCTCTTTTCTCTCTCATCTCTCTCTCTCCTCTCTCTCTTCTCCTCTCTCTCTCTCTCTCTCTCTCTCTCTCTCTTCTCTCTCTCGTCTCTCTCTCCTTTTTTTTTTCTCATTTAAATTACTATATTATATATATATCATAGTATAGTTATTATTTATATATATAATATATATACTATATTTTATATATATAGTATCCTAATATAATATATATATATAATATATATATATAGTTATATATATTTCAAAATATACCAAAATATGTTTTGAGAAAAGTGAAAAAAAATTTGGTGCTTAAATTAAATTGTTGTTTTGAGGCTTAATATAAATATTTTGACTCAAAAACTTATAAGAACATTAATATACATGATGGATCAGCCTCAGATAGGGACACCTGAACTTAAAAAATACAATAGATACATGAAAACTGAATATATTTTTTGAAATCAGCGAATAGTTTTAATGCAGTAAAATTGAAAGAAGAAATTAAAATGAAGTGCCCGGTAAAAAAAAAATATAATAGATAAAATGTTTTGATGTACGACAAATTTGTCGCCATCCTCAAATTTCGGAGATATGCTCCCCCAATATTAGGCTCGGCAGACATTCTTGAAAATTACGACTTGCATGAGATTAGAATGATTTTTTTTTTAATTAAACGTAAACAGAACCTCGCGTAATTAAAATTGGAAGACAAATTTTTAAAAATATTAAAACGATGTATGCGTTTTTAAGTATTATAGGGCAAGGAAATAAATCATGATTTTTAAGGTTACCCTGTAAATGAGATTATTAATGAAAAGTATAAAAAAACATAATTTAAAAATGGGTAACACGTCTAAATTAAGATTTTTAACGTAGATGTTAACTAATTTTTTGCAGTTATTAATTAAATTTAATAGATTATATTTTTTTTGCATTCCTGCATTAAAATAGTTTCTCCGTTTTTAAGGATGCACTTCAGTTTTTATGTGGCTTTCGAAGTTTTGAGATACAGGTGTCAACTAATCTGGAGACCGCCCTAAAAAACCAATTTTTTTGGTTTTTTGTTAAAAAAAAAAAAACCCCCCCCCCCCCCCAAACTTATTAAAAACTAACTTTTTTAAAAAGATCTTTTTTTTTAAAAATTTTTTTTTGATTTTAAGTTAAAAATAAATAAATAAACCATAAAAAATGAGTAATATGAAAAAAAGTTGTATATAATATATATATGAAATATTATATATATGATATAATATATATATATAATATATATTATATATATATATATTATTTATATATATATCATATAAAAAATATATATTATATAATTTATATATATATATATATATTATATATATAATATACAATATTCCTCATATATATGCTATTATATATATATATATATAGTACATACTGATATTTATAATAAAGTATATATAATATATATATACTAATATTATATATATATACTATATAATATAATATATATATAATATATATTATATATAGATATCTTATCATATATAATATATATATATATATTATATATAAATATCTAAGATATGTTAAACTATAATTATATAGATAGTATATATATGTAAGACTGTAAGTCTTTCTGACCTATCACTATTTACAGTTTTAAAATCGACTGTTCGGACTTATATGTGTATCCGATTATTACCAGGATACCAGGAATTTAAATGTTAATCATAGAAACGATATATAATATATCATATATATATATATATATATATATATAATATATATATATACTATATATATATATATATATACTATATATTATAAAAACAATAAAGATGGAACTTCGTATTCATGTGAATTTATTGAACCTTTCAATATCTACTGATAATATAATTTGAAGGTGCAAAATTTTATACTGGTTCCGTGAGTTGACGGTATTTTTTTGTTCCAATTTTTTTGAAAATTATGAATTTAAGAATTTATTCCAAATTTGTGAGAATGATTATACCGTGTAGCATTGCGGCAAACATTTGCTAGTTTGATAACTAGATTAAAAAGGTTGTAGAAAGTGGTCACAAAAGAATGTAAAAAATTACCAAAAATAGGGAGGAAAAGAATTTAATTGTATTGTACTAGTATAACATTGTGGCTCGAGTATACTTTTCTCCCAAAATATTATTTTTTTTCAAATATTCAGAATTTCCTACACTGATGCCCTTTAATTATGTATTTCTTTCTACATAACGAAACAGTTTCAAGGGTATTGAGATCCTCTATTTAAATGTCATCTGAAACCAACAGTTATAGATTGCTTTAATTTTTGCAGACACGTATGTATTGAAGAATGTTTTGCTAATTCTAAGAAAATTGGTGGCATAGGCAAAGTGGTAGAGGTTGATGAATCAATGTTTGGTAAGCGAAAATATCATAGAGGAAGGTATGTGCCAAGTCAGTGGGTGTTTGGAGGAGTGGAAAGAGGCACGGGAGAATGTTTTATGGTTCCGGTAGAAAAGCGTGATAGTGATACGTTGCGTTCGGTTATTTCGGAAAATATAGAGTGTGGAACAACTATTTTGTCAGATGCTTGGAAAGGGTATAAAGATCTTGAAGACATGCATTACAAGCATCTTACTGTCAACCATTCTATCAATTTTGTTGACAAGGACACCGGAACGCACACAAATACTATAGAAAGTACATGGGCTCAGGTAAGCAATAATCATAAATGCGTTCAAAAATTAACAATAATATATCTGGTTGAGGTTAAAAAAAAAAAAAAAATTAAATTTTTAGTGAATTACAATATGTCCAACACGCAGGCAGAAGGAAGCATCATTACTCGCTATTTACCCTTATTCATCTGCAAAGCAAAGCATCCCAAACATTGAAAGATTTGAAACTTCCTGGAAGCTATATTAGGAATTATCCATTAAGATCGTAAGTTGACATTTATTAAATGATATGATTAATTTTTAACTTAAAGACAAAATATCTAGCGTTAGGTCTAGGTTACCGGCAACCACATCTACTCGGTATGGCTAGGGCAACGGACGATCCGTCTAGATAGCGTCATACGTACGCCTTTAAGTCTAGGTTATAATAAAGTTTGGTTAGGTACACCAGATTGAATATATATATTACTATATATATAAAGATATATAATATATACATATATATATATATGATATATATATATATTATATATATATATATATTATACTATATATATATATATGGTTAAAAATTTTACTTTCTGCAAGCACTAATTTTTTTAGCTCATTTCGAATATTGGTTGGTTCGATTAAATCGAAAATCGATACTTTGTTATATCGATACATAAAATCGATATTTGGTAATATCGATACATAGTAGCCTATATATAGTCATATATATCATTATATATATATATATATTATTTATATATTATATACTATATATATATAATATATATATATATATATATATATATATATATATAATTATATATATATTATATTATAAATTAATAGTAAATCAAATGTTGTCCAAAAGAGTACTAATTTTTGGGATTTATGTTTTTTTGGGGTTATATCACTAACGATACCACGGGTGTCCGCCCCGATGTCAGGAAGTCGCGTCTCTCGCCCTTAGGACTACGGGGGGGGACCCCCCCCAAAAAAAAAAATTTCCCCCCCTCCCCCCGTAGGAAACGTCCCCCCCTCCGTCCCCCATCGCTCGAAGCCCCCTTAAAAAAAGGGTTTAAAATAACTCCATTTTAGGTTGTCGTTGACTCACTCTTGCGTAAAAACTAGCCTTTAAACTTTACTTGTCACTGTACCGTAAAACTAGCTCTAACTTTTACTTATAGACTGTTTAGTACTGGCCGAAAGATATATATATAGATATAAATATATTATAATATATATATATATTAATATATATATATATATATTATATATATATATATAATATATATATAGTATATATAATACTCACGGAAAAAAGTTAAAACCAGTCTAACAACTGTTTTTGGACTAAAATCAACGTACATGATACCTTTGCTACTGTTACAGCTTGTACAAAGTTAAAAACAATGCTAAAAAAACCTTAGCAAACTGCAATCGTTTTGGCATATATCAAACAAATCACTTTATTTATTCTAAAAAACTACGCTGAACAACTCCACTTAGAGCTAAACCGCCGAATATAAATTTGAACCAATTAACTGATCCGGATTGTTGTTATCTGTCCATTATCTTTTAACAAATAATTATTTACAACTAATCGATTTTATATTACAATATCAATGTATCGTTAATTCCATAAAAATTGACTGTACTTAGTTTATTTTTGTGCTGCCGAAATGTAAAAATAAGCCTAGATATATATATATATATATATATATATATTTAATATAATATTATAATTAATAGTATATAATATATAGTATATTATATATATATATATATATATAGATAGATTATATATGGATACGATATTTGTATCTGATATATCGAATATCGAGGTCAGAAAGAACTTTAAGTTTTATCATTATATATATAATATACCTATATATATATATATATATATAATATTAATATAATATATATTATATATATATATATATATATATAATAATATATATATATATATTCATATATATATATGTTTCCCAATGTATCTGGCACAGATTTGCGGTTATAGAAATGAAAGTAAAGGACAAAAGTAATAAAATTGCTACGAACTACCTTCGTCTGGTGGCCGCACTAAGTATATTATATATATAGATAATATATATATATATATAATATATATAATAAATATTATATATATATAATATATATTATATATTATATTTTTTATAAATATATATATATACACGGGTTGCGTAAATTGGAAAATTATGAAAATAAATATTGTCTGGAATAGCTACAATTTTTTAGCATATTTTCTAGCCTTTAATTTGGAATAAACAAGAATGAATTTATAGACCCAGGCGACACCAAAAATTTCTACCATTACTTTTTTACCCTATTATTTTAAAATATGTTCGCTGACAGTGTTAAGTAGGAGAAAATAATTTTTGTGCTACCTTACTTGTGTACACAGTGGTTAAAAGTGCTGCTTGATGAAGTTTAAGTTCGTTTTATTAATTTCCCTTATAACAACCACATCTGGTAGAAAAGCCAAATTTTGTTAACAAGACATCGACTTTTAAAGTATTTTAAGTCAATGGAAATTATCAAAGCAAAAGAAGGAAGAAAGAGTGTTCTTAACCTTACCAATAGAATTCATGAATGAGCATTACTAGCAAAGACTAGGTCAGGTTTGACAGAAAATTAAGTAAGACAATTGCAAACCAAGTTCACATCGATGAAAGAATTATAGGTGCTTAGAGTTCGTAGACGAAAAGAGATTGAAAAAAATTTATTTCTGAAAGGGAGAATCCTTCTTAATAAAGGCGGTGAGGAAAAGTTGTGTTGAAAAAGTCACATCAAAACTCGAAATTCTTTAAATCTTGCTAGTGAGAGAGCAAATTTATGTTTCTCCAAGAAATTACCACAACAAACGAAGATGATTTTTCCATGAAATACCACAATAAAAATATCGTCCTTCCAAGAAAAAACACAATAAAATATTTTCCTTTCAATAGATACCACAATTAAAAATATGTTCCTTCCCAGAAAACCACAGTAAAGATATGGTCCTTCCAAGAAACACCACAATAAAAATATGGCTATTCAAAAAAGGATACCAACACAAAATTATGCTCTTCCAAGAAATAACACAATAAAATTATGATCAAGAAATACTTCAATAAAAATATGGTCCTTCCCAGACATTCCACAATAAAGATATGTTCCTTCCCAAAAATACCACAATAAAAATGGTCCTTTAATAAATAAATACCACATTGAAAAAATGTTCCTTTCAAGAGATAAAAATATGGTTCCTCCAAGAGATAGCACAATAAAAATATGGTTCTTCCAAGAGATACCACAATAAAAATATTTTCCATGAATAGAGTTTTGTAAAATATGCTCATTCCAAGAAATGCCATAAAAAAGTGGTCCATCCAAGAAATACCACAATAAAAATAAGTTCCTTCCATGAAATACCGCAATTAAAAATGTCCTTCCAAGAAATACCACAATAAAAATGTTTTTCCCAAGAAATACCACATTAAAAACATAGTCGTTCCAAGAAATATCACAAAAAATATGGCCCTTCCATGAAAAACCACAATAAAAATATGGTTCTTTCAAGAAATACCACAATAAAAATATTGCGTTCCAAAAATCACAAAATATGCCCTTTCCATGGAAAACCACAAATAAAAATATGGTGCTTTCCAAGAAATACCACAATAAAAATTATGGTCCCTCCCCAGAATCAACCACAATACAAAATATGTCTTCCAAGAAACCCACAATAAAATTTTTCCTTTCCAAACAAAAAAAATACCACAATAAAAATATTCTTCACAAGAAAATACCACAATCAAACATGTTTCTTCAAAAGACCTAAATGAAAAAGGGACAACCAATATTAAGAACATTCAAAGTCTGTTAAGTTGCGTCGCAATACTTAGTCGATTAGAATCGATCAAACCCAATTGACTTTTGGAAACATTAAAACATCAAATTTTTTTCCCTTAGCATATTATATATATAATAATATAATACTATATATATAATATTACTATATATATAAATATATATATATATAATAATATATAATATATATAGTATAATATATAATATACATATATATAAAATATATTCATATATATATTAATCATATATATATATATATATATATAATAATATTACTGAGAAAGAGAAAGGATCGAGTTAACAAATGTTCTGAAGATGTGCTATATTTGTGGAAGCTTGCCGTCGTCTAGAAATAAACATGGATGAACGATCATATTTCATACCCGGCATTAAAAAATCACAAAATATCCGTCCAAATGAATAAACATTTGTAAGTTAAGTTCGAAGTTTATAAACGATAGCAATTAATACTGATATCCTCTTTTATTTCGCTTGCTTTTTTTAATATGAAATTAAATTGGCTTTTTTACTCCTAGGTTTATTATTATTATTATATTATTATTATTATTATTATTATTATTATTATTATTATTATTATTAATTATTATATTTATTATTTATTATTATATTATTATTGTTTGATAAGATATTAACCTGGTGAATTCTTATAAAGGTAACTGATCCGGAGACTCTTAAGGACATTGAAAACTCCCTTTCCGACTCCCCCGATACCATAGAAGACCTAAAGGTGACGACAATGCCCCAAAAAGTGTCCTTTCAAAAGTTCCTTAAATAATTTCTCCTTTTGGTCATTTGTCTTTGTTTTGTTTATCAAACTTGTTTTGTGTTTGTTTGTTTGATTGTTGTTTCCAAAGCAGGAAGTTTTTTTAATTTTTTACTATTTTTTTGCATATTTCATTTTTTGTTTCTGAAGGTATTTTCCTTGCAATTAGTTCATATCAGTAAAAGCATTACTCGAATAAGAGTATTCGTAAATATATAAATCATTTTGTAGTTTGTATAAGAATGTTTTTACGTACCGTAAATGCAGAAATTGAATTAGAAAATGCATTTTCATTAGAAATTTCTTAAATACTCATGATTGCTAAAGAATTTATTTAGGTGATGCTCAATTCGCTGTCTCTTAATCCTGCTAACAGTTACCTCTCATATCCTAGTATATATATATATATATTAATATATATATATATAATAAATATATTATATATAT
>JABUQX010065261.1:22500-30000 GCA_015478945.1 Trachelipus rathkii
CTGTCTCTAACCTAAATGGCCAGAGAACAACGCACGATCGAACCAGGATTAATGGATGAGAGAAAGGATTAGTCGGAAGAGGAATTGAACCTGCTCATACTATTCAACGATTACAGCTCCCACCTTAAGGGGAAGCCGAAGGGTCATCAGAGTCAAAGCAGTCATTCCAATTATTAGTTAGCGTAGAAGGCGACGCAAGCCCCCCAATTCAGCCCGATCAAAAGTGGCCAGAAAAACGCATTGGGCAGAAATGGAGTTGTTGGAGAGAAAGTATTGAAATCTAAAGAGAGTATAAAAGAAACGTTGTGCGTCGGAATTTCACCCAATTAGGGAGCGAAAATCGGTTGTATTTATTAGAAGAGACAGAAACTAGTGTGGAAAACATAGGTCAAGCCTAAACTGGCATTGTGTTCCAAAATTGTTTGAGACGATCGGAAATGTGTGTAGGATTCTTTGATCAGTTGCTCAAATCAGATCGAATTGAGAATTGCGAATTGATTCGGCCTCCTCCCCACCTAAATCAGTTTGAGAGGACCCCAACCATTCAGTGTTGTACATTGAAATCCCCTAAATAGAGGAACCTCAGTATTTGGATGAGAAATAGATAGTGAGATACTTATAAAAGGCGTGAAAATATGTTCTTGTCCCGTGAAAATCTGTTCATGTTAGAGAGAACAGTTAGCAGAAGCACAAATTATTGCTAGTAGAAGGAAGAAAAAGTTTTTGAGCCACAGAACAGTCGAAGTTAGGAGATTCGAGTAATTCGCGAGACCTGTTTACAGGAAGGCACAACACTCCCCTTTTAGCGGAATAATATGAAATAAGCTTATAGTTGGATAAGCCAAATTTAGATTACGAGTTAGAGGATGAATTCTTAGCCATCTGAGTTCTTAGACAAGAGCAAGAAGGTTTATTAGTTAGAGGGCAAAAGTTATAAAGGATTTTAAGCCGGCGGATGCTCGGTAAAGTTAATGTTAAAAGACCCACGCCTACGATAAAATCCTGCCATCTTTCACACACACACACACATCACAACACACACACACACCACTCGACACGACAGAAGTCGCAAATAAGATCAACAGAAGTAGAAAACAAAAAGGAGATAAAAATAGCAAATAGAGTGGGCACAGTGTAAAGATGAACTAAAAAATTTAAAAATAAAAATTAAATAAACACATGCTACATACAATGAAAGAAAAGTATATCCAACTGTAGAAAGCCTATATAACTTACTTTTACTCGGGTAGGCAGATATTAAGAATTTGTTGAGTAAAAACTAAACTAAAATAAAATGAAAAAAAAAAAGAAAATTACAAACTAAAACTTATCTTTAAAACTCAGAATTGCAAAATTTCCCTCGGAAGTAATACAAATGATTTAATTACCACAAAAAATTTAATAAAGCTTTCAAATTAAAACAAATATTGATTAAATAAAGCATCATTACACTTCATCTAAGACACTTAGCACAACATAATAATAAACCGGATAAATAAAATAAAGATAAAACTTTCAACAGGAGCACTTTCAAAACACGTCACACTTCACAAGATTAAAACACAAAATATATATATATATACTTATATATATATATGATAATTATATATATATATTTATAATATATAATAGTATAATATATATATATATATATATATATATATATATATTAATATAATATATATATATATATATATTGAAGGCATGCTTGATGAAATCTTGGGATCAATATTTTATCTAACTGATAATTTATTTATGATACGAAAAAAGAATAATACTGTAGGCTAGTAAAACTTCCTGTAATATTTTCTATTATCATATATAAGGTATATATTATACTATATAATATATATATATAGTATATACCTATATTATATTATATATATATATATATATATAATAATATATTATATAGATATAAATATTAATATATTAGTAGTTATATAGATAAATTGAATTTTAGTGGACTAAGCATCTCGTATACCATCCCCTATCTGCTTGCTCGATAATCTTCTTTAATACTTTACACTTAAAATCAGTTGTCAGTACCCAAATAACTGAAATTATATTTAATTTTCATGTTATTAGGATTAAAAATTTTTATTTTTGTATAACATAATAAAACCTTACATTTTGCATAAGGAAGTAAATTGTACTCTAGTGACTATTTATGCTATGGTTATGTGCAGGATTCATAATAATTGAAAGAGAAAATAATATCATAAAATAAATCATATATTATATATATAGTATATATACATATATACCTTTTATATGAGATATATATATATATACTAATTTATTCTATATAATATATAGAATAATTCCTTAGATTATATATTTATATATACTATATATATATATATATTATATTATATATATAATATACTATATTTATATATATAAATACTATTAAAATAAATAAAGGTTAAGGTTACCATAAAGGAAGGAAAAACTATGAGACTTTGGAAGAAAATTATATTTAGAAGAAATAGGTCTACTAACTATATTGCTACCGAACAAATGAAAAGAAACAATGTATTTTAAACTTATTTATTTGTTTTTTTGAAACATATTTCTAGTAACATAATTACTTCCAGAGACGCATTCTTTGTCGTGGTACTTTTTAGATCGTGAAACATTTTAAATTGGTTTACGTATGTTTATACTTTAATTCCTTTTTTAATTTTCTTCTTTTAAAACTTAATGTGAACCCCAAGGCGAATATACCAGCTCACCGATCGGCAGGAAGTCGGGGTCTTCTCGGTCCTTTTGTTAAACGACCAGGGTTTATGGACCTATTTCCCCCCCTCCGGGGATGGTCTCCGGAAACCCCCGCTTCTTCTTGGTAGTTGAGGTGAAGTTCGCGGGGGTTCCTTTCCGCCCCTCCCTACGGTTGATGAAAACGTACCCCCCCTCTGTCCCCCGGCTCGAGCCCCGTACTTGGCCGTGTAAAATTTTTTGTAAAAAACCTTTGTTTATATATATATAGTATTTTGCACGCCAAGTAGGGGGCTCGAGGCCGACGGGGGAGCAGAGGGGGGGACGTTTTCTTCATGACCCCGTAGGGGAGGGCGGAGGAACCCCCGACAGCCCAAATAACCAAAAGAGCGGGGGTTCCGAGGACCCTCCCCGGAGGGGAAAATAGTCCTACGCGGGGGTTCCGGAAGGCCGAGAGACCCGACTCCTGCCATCGGTGCGGTCCTTGGGGTATTCTTTGTATTCCTTTAGTTAGAAAAAAAAAAATTAAAAATATCAACTCGCAAACCCATTAAAAAATTGTTGCACGATTCTAAAAACAGTACCACACAAAGCATCGCTCTAGAGCTTGAGTAATGGTACTAAATAAAAAATTTAAATTTTTTTTTATATTTTTTTTTTTTTTTAAAATTACACTGACTTTATCATGTTCGTACATATATATCCCTAGTAACTTTTCTTCTTAAATTATTACTGTTCCTCAAAAGTTCTATAGTTTTTTCTCCTTTATGGTAACCTCATATTATATATATATATATATACATATATAGTATATATATATTATATATATATATTACTATTATATATTATATATTATTAATACTTTATATATACTTACAATAGAGGTATATATTATATATATATATATATATAATATTATAATATATATAATAATATATATATAACATACATAGGAGTACTTTAAATGGAAGATAGGGAAGCAATGTTTCCTCCAATGAGGCACATATAAACAGTAATTAAATGTATTATAATTTAATCAGCATGGTATTTCTACTTTTCAATTATCTTACTATTTTACCATTTTGCCATTAATTTGGGATTGTAATGTAATTATTTTAAAATTTGAATTACGTTTCATTGAGTATCGTTAAAAATTCGAAAGTTTGAACAGAAAAACAATTAAATACAGAAATGTTCTGTGATTGTCTTTTTCCATATCAAAATAATTTCCTCTTTTTCTTTCTTTTTGTAATTTCCTTTTTTTAAATAATATATGTAAACTTCATTCTATTAAACCGACAACCTTGTTCTTTTTAACCTATCCTTCAACTAATGTACATTTATTCTCTTAAATGCAAGTATATTATTATTACTTTTTTCTTTTCTATTTTCAAACTACGGTAAATAGATAGGACTTATGTAAACGTTTTTAAATTCTTTTCTATATCAGCGAATGGACATAGCGCAAAGCGGATTTTGCCTTACTAAATAAAGCCAAGCGAAATCCCGACACAGTCTCAGCAACGCCGTTTTTACAACACCATAGATCCCAGACAAACAAATTCAAAAATATAGGATCGAATAATTTACGGTATAGCGATGCTGATATTAATATTTAATCCAATAATTCCTCAGAATTGACTAATTAAGAAATTCAAATTAAAAAAAATTAAAAACAGTCAAAAATTAGTTTAAAAAAAATTAAAATCAACCAATATCAAGATAACGAAGCTTCACAACAAGATCGTTATAAATAGTTCTCACGAATCATTTTTTCAATAAAATACCAACAGAAAAAGTGTTGAATAAATAAATTGCATAAAGAAAAATCTGAAAACAAAAATGAAAAACCAGAAGACATCTCATCAGAGTATTTTGGAATTTATTAGTAATAAATTACCCGTAATCAAGATAACAAAGCTCTTTGATCGAGGCAAAATTATTGAGGAACTTGTAAATATTGGTCAAGTAGAAATATAATAATTTCATTACATTGTTGTCAATGTGTGAGTAGTCTAATGTTTTTTGCTCAATCTCAAATAGAATTCAATAATAATGCTTATTTTATATGTTGGGGTAATGCAATTTAAACCAATTAAATAATAATATATATAAAAATTATATTATAATATATATCTAACTATATTATATATATATGTGATAATAAAATATATAATTAATATATATAATGTTATTTATTATATTATTAAATAATATAATAATTATATATAAGTATATATATAAGTATATTATAATTATATAATAATATATATAGTTATATTATATATATAAATATATCTGAACAACCATGTCACTATTAATAAATTAACTTTTAAAATAATTAATATGTGATCATTTTCAATTTAAGAAAAGATTTCTAAAGAATCACAAATTTAATGAGCAGATTAACTACTTTCAGGTAGGACCATGTTTATATCTCAATATTTTAGTTGAATTTAATCTACATTCAGCATTATGCGTGTAAATTTTTAGGCATAACCAATGACGGTGCTATCCGTGATATTTAAACTAAACGGATAAACTAATCGTTAGGAAAGATATCCAAAACCTTATTTTCATTATGATTTATGAATAACAGGGCTAATAATTAGTTATGAGAAAAATTATCTATGAAGGAAGATCAAGGAATTCAAATCAAATAGTTGAACATTTTCCTAAAATCCTTCTTATGGAATCAATAAGCATTTTTTGAAACCTTTTAATATTGAGAACATACGAAGTTGTGATAATGAAGGTTAGATAAATTCATAAAATAGTTGCCTTGTTCGAACTCTTTTCAAAACGATGAAGGATTCGAACCACCAATATTCAAGTTATCATTATAATTATTAAATCACGAAGTGTATTTTAATTTTAAACACAATATGTCATGTGAGTTATAATATAATCCTTATAAATTAAATCATGACATTAATCCTCATAAAGAAGGATCTAGAAACATAACGCCTAAATTTAAGAGAAGTCTTGAACATCAACCAACATTAAAGGAGATTCAAGACATAACCTTGAAATAAGGAGATATGATACATAAAGTCAACCACTATTATAAATAAAATATTTAATTTATTTAATTAAAATTTGAATTTTAGGGTTTTTAAAAATAAAGAGAATGATGAACTTTGAAATCAAGAGCCCAATTTTCACCTCCCATAAAAATAAATATAAATATTAGGATATACAACATTTTAATCTTTCATCCACTGCCTACAAATATAAATATATAATATATAATATTATATATATATATATATTATATATATAAATATATTATACTATATATATATATTAATATATTATTATATACTAATATATATATATAATAAATAATATATATATATATAATATAAATATATATATACCTGTTCAAAAATAAAAATATATGACATCATGTCTCACTGGCACCGGGTTTGTTGATAATAATAATATCATACGGTACCGTGTTATGATGCCATAAATGGAGTATTGAGAAAGGGATTAGAAAAAAAGACACAGGGCGACTAACCGTACAATATGTTTTTAATTCTTGACAGCTACATATAAACATACACATTTCTACCTGGGGAATTGCCACTGGTGGACGTACGTGTCCCATCGATGGTAATGTAATCGGGTCAGCTAAATGTATTTGACAAATTATATATGAGTAACACCAAGTCTCTGGCTTCTTAATGGAACTCGGCCTGAATATAGACTAAAAGTAAGGCTCAATATGAGGTTTTTTAAGATTGTCTAATTCCTGGGACATGTTAGTTCAAATACCGCCAAACAGTTCGGCAACGGTTCCATTTGATGTATACGAAGTCGCGGACGGTTATATTATCGAATCGCGCCATGTTGGACGCGGTGGAGGTCCGGTCTTCGCTGAGGGACATTTTCCCAGCACCTGTATACAGTCGATCACGTGTAGGTTAGTCTCAAATTCAATCGCTCCAAATTAAGTGAAAGTGGCTTACATATGTAACTGGGAAAAGAGCTATGACTATCTCGTATAGCATATATTCCATTGTAATATGGTGCATGTATTCAAGGCATCCTCATGTGATTAGGAGGAGAGGTGCGTAACAAGTAGTCATACTAAAAAAAAATACCGCGCCCAAAACATTTTGAACCCACCTTCGCGAACGCCTTCCTTGGTGCGATGTTATGCACTTAGTGGCACTGATATAACGTTCACCTACTTATCCAACATCTATCCGAGAATTGCTAGATTCTCAGCATTAGTCTGGGTCTTCGTCTGTAAATCAACACACACGGTTCCAGTGGTCTGGATGTTAAAATTTACCGGGATCTAGCGACCTTATAGGTCGCTTTGTTGCTTTAAGCACTATAGGCAGTTAAACAGCTGGGCGAAATTATTAGAGCCCTCGTACTTGCAATCCCGCTTCTAATGAACCTTTCAGTCTGACAGATACGCTGTAAAATCTGCACATTCCTTTCCAGGGTCGCGACATTCTAATTTCTAATGGAATAATAGACCCTCTTTCATATTGCAATACGCATCATCTGCTAGATATCGCCCGTCCTCTTGCAATCGTTATTTAGCCCACTTACCTGCCCTATTACGAACGGATTAAACCATTCAGGTGATATTGGTATTAGGGTAATAATTATTTGGGGGCACAACGAGCACAAACTACCATATTATACCACAGTTACTACAGCTTCCTCTTCAATAGGTTATTTATGATAACTAATGTCTGTCAAAGACTCGTCTCTGCTTTTTTGAATGGTCTGTTAGAACCTATCCATATGTTGTCG
>JABUQX010065261.1:35000-59021 GCA_015478945.1 Trachelipus rathkii
TATAGTTATTAATTAATAATTATAATATAATATATTACTATATATTATATATAATATAATTAAATATATATATATAATTATATATATATATATATAATAGTAGATTATAATATTATATATATATATACTATAATATATAATATATATTATTATCATATAGATTAATATATAGCAGTAATATTACTTTAACTTATAATAATAAGTTATAGAAATTAATTATATAATTAATATTATATATTATATATAAATAATATAATATATATAATTAATATATAATAATATATACTATATAATAATATATATATATATATATATATTTATATAATATATATTAATTAATATTATTGTATATATTATATTTAAATATATATATAGTATATATAATATATATATATTTAAAATATATATATATTATATATAATATATCAATATATATATATATATATATATTATAATATGTAATAAGGATATAATATATATATATATATATATATATAATATATAAGATATATATATATATATATATATTTAAATATATATATATAAATATTATATATATATTATAATAATATATATAATATTATATAATATAACTATATCATAATTAATTATATATTAATATATATATAATATATATATTATAACACTATATATATATATAATATATATTCCGTATCTTATAATTTATATGATAAGAATAATTATTATGTAATAATATAATATATTTATTATTAATTAAACTAATATATATATTATATATTAATAATTATATTAATTATATATATATTAATTAATATATTAAATATATATATTATTATATATAACAAATTTACTTATGATTATATAATATATTTATATATATATTTAAATATTTAATTAAATTTATGAAATATTATTTGTATATATATTAATATATATATTATATTAATATATAATGTTATATATATAATACTATATACTTAATATAATATTAATTAATATATATAATATATAATATAATATATATAATAAATAATATATATAATAGTAATAAGTAAATATAGCATATAATTTATATTCTAATAGAATATAATTATATGAATATATTATTATATAATATAGATAATAATATATATATATATATATATATATATAACCTATATATATATATAATATATATATATATCATAAATACATATAATATAATATATATATATTAATATATTATATATTATATTATATAATATTATATTAATATATATATATATATATATATAATAATTTATTATAATAATATAATATATATATTAATATATATTATATAAATATATAATATATAATTAATATGAGTAATATATATAATATATATATATATATATAATTAATATATATTTTTATAAATATATTAATATATATAATATATATATATATAATATTGATATAATATATTATAGTCATGGTCATCATTTTTATTACGGTTCTCATTGATGAATAAATAATTTATTTATAATATAATAATGATAAATAAATAAGTATATAAATTACCCTGTAAAGAGGAATGAAATAAACCTAATCAATATTAATTAATTTGTTGATAAAGTTCATAAATTTTTTAGTTGTTTTACCCATTTTCATTTTTATAATTTATATTTTCAGTATTTTATCTTATATAAATTATTCTTAATAGTCAAATATGAAAATAATTTATTTCAAATACTTTCTATCAATGCATATTATTGGTATTTTATTTGTTCATTATTAAATTTAGTATGTAGTCAAGACAAAACTCAGAATATCCTTTCAGCCTTCTTCTAATAATAATAACTAATACAATTCCATATCTCCTTCAACAGACCGAGTAAAATTGTTTTACCACAGGCCACCTTCATCTTACGCGTCAGGCTGCAATTTTGAAGCGACGCTATTTAAGCGATAGCATTCTGACATGCATTTAAGCACGCCCGGCCTTGTACGTGTGCATAACACTACCTCTATATGTAATTATCGTTTTATAGTTTTTATTAAACTCAATAAATAATCTAATGAAAAAATAGCATTTACTGCATAAATGATAATAAAATATAAATTTAGAAAAGTGGTGTTGAAAAGTTTCATAATTAATAATAGTAATATATATATATATATATATATATATATATATATATAATATATATATATATATATATATATATAATATAATATATATATAATATATTATATAAATATATATATATATATTAAATTACACTTTACTTAAAAAAAAGGAACGTTATTTTAAAATTATAATGCTTCACCTTTCTTAAAATAAATTGAAATTTATTTTACCATAGATTTTAAAAATTTAACCTAAAATTTTGAGCCAGAAAAACGTAATGATTTCGAGATATGAACCTATATATATATATATATAATATATATATATATATATATTATAATATATAAATAAATACAAATATATAATATATATAATATATATATATATATATATATATATAGTAATCATTATATATATATATATATATATATATTATATATATATATATATAAATTCTAAATCCAAATGCAAAATTCAATACAAAATACAAAATCCCAATACCATATGCCTGTATAAAACACATAAAATAATTCTAAAAAGAATAACATATCTTGTGCAAATTATTTTCCATAAATGACGTAATTATTATAATATTAACTAATATATGAAATAAATAAGGATTCTGTTCATACCAACAATATATTACATTAAACGAATGAAAGAAATTAACACATTATAATAAATAAATAATTTCATAAAAAAAAATATTTTCTATCACATTATATATATATGTATATATATATATCATATATATACTATAATATATATACTATATATATACTATAATATATATATAATATATAATAGTATATATACTATATGATACTATATTATATATATATAATATTATTAATATATATATATTAATAATAGTATATTATATATATATATTTATAAAATAATCTTTTAGAGGGAATAATATAAGAGGTAATATTGATAGGATAAAAACCAGGTATTGTTAATATGTTATAATAGGTTTATATGTAAGGTTAAAATTTATTATTGTGAATAAACACGTAGCAATCATTAGAAAAATAATCTACATATAAAAGAAATTAACCTAATTAATTTACATATCCCTCATCCCACCCCTTAATTTATAATTATACATAATTTATTATATACATAAATAGATGGTATATAAATATATCAATAGTCACTCGCGCGTTTTTTAAGAGGTTATACAACAGCTATGTGTTTAGCGTAACAATGATTATGAATACTATTAGCCTATATAACTGTGTAAGATAAAGTTCACAAGTTTAATAATTGTCTTTCCTAATAACGTAAGAATATCACATAGCACTACGATCTAAAACGATTAAAAGTTTTCGAAAAGAGGATAGAATCTAAAGGTAAGTATGACCTTAGGTAGGTTATACAATATATATGTTTGGCAGCCTATTAGTATATGATACTATGATTATATTATGTATTTGAGAAGGATTATCTCATGATATTAGTCGGAGTATATTCATTGACTATATATATACCTTAATATTATAATTATTTATCTTATATATTAGATATTAAGAAGCTAACTAATTATATGAGGATATATACATATAATATATATAATATAATATTATATATATATTAACTAATATATATATTGCCGCTATAGTGTCGAATTATGTATTCTCTTTTTGACTCATGCGATATGAAAATGTAGCATTAACATCTATTTGATTCGTTTATGACATCTAAAATATTTTTTTCCAACATATGAAACGTTATTTAGAACCCAGACGTTTAGTAGAGTAAATGTTATATTAAGTAAAGTATATTTTATGAAATTTATTAATTACATTTTAGAAAATGTTTTCTTAATGTTTTTCTTCAGGAAGATGCTAAAAATAGAGAGGTAAGTGAAGGTTTTCCTCCTCCTCCTCATCCTACTCAATTGCATTTAGGAGATGATAAGGAAGAAAAAGATTCTATCTCAGAAGAAAGAGAGAAGACCGGAAAAGAGGAGGAGGGGGAAGAAGAGGAGGATGATGAGTGCTCTTCACAGGTGCTAACGGAAGAAAAAGAAAGCGAAACATTTACTTCATCAGAAGTTGATACTTCAAAAGGTTTGTTTCACTATCATATCTTAAAGAACTTTGTTTGAAAATTAATTTTTATTTACTCATTAAAATATAAAAATAATTTATTTGCTTTGGTCAAATTAATGAATCATATTGTTTGTCACATAGATATGACTCTTAGATTATTTCATCCACCATCCCATGATATATATATATATATATATATATATATTATATATAATATAATATATATAATATATATATATATTAATATACACTATTAATATATATATATATATATATATATATATATATATATATATATATATATATATATATATATATATGATGAAAGGTGGCAGTCTACAATGTCTACTTTAAGATAACCGTAATGGAAATGAGTGAGAAGTTTGCTGAGAGGAGGATAGATATCGAAAGAAAAAGAACATTTAAAAATAAAAAGAAGTCTGTCACCAAATATTATTGATAGCTTTCGAGATGTCTAACGTCAAACCAAAAATGAGTCAACGAAATATCGAAGACTAAGGAATGACCAAAACTTAGAGAGAATGAAAAAGAACTTCAGTCGAGCGCTATTTAATTAAATAAGCCATACTAGCTGTCAAAGATAAAATAAGAAGATTTAAAGTGTTTCAAAAACCCTAATTTTTTATAAAGTTAGAAACGAAATATTTGGAAACAACAGATTTATAAAGTAATAGACGAAAGTTAATT
This sequence comes from Trachelipus rathkii, assembly GCA_015478945.1. Taxonomy (NCBI): domain Eukaryota; kingdom Metazoa; phylum Arthropoda; class Malacostraca; order Isopoda; family Trachelipodidae; genus Trachelipus; species Trachelipus rathkii. The sequence continues at coordinate 39,840 of JABUQX010065261.1, forward strand.
AGTGCCTATAGCAGTAGTATTTGGGGATGGTTCTTTTATTCGGCATTCATGCGATGTATCTCGCTATTCGCGACTTATACATGTATGCGAGTTTAAGGATATGAGGAACTGGTGTTGAAAAGATGTTAAAAAGCAAGATCAATCTGTATTACAGTTTTCAAGTGTTCTATCAGAGACAGCGATTCGCTATTAACCAGCGGTCAGAAGAGAGACAGAGCTGTATTCATTATTAGCGCATTTCTTTGTTCCTCAGGAACTCCTCATCTTATATGTATATTTGCTGACTATTTTGGTACATCCCAGAAATGAGTAGGCATGTAATTAAAGAATGTCTATTTTATATTTAGTTGATAGAACAAAATTACAATGCTAAGTAAAATGAGTTTGAGAAAATTTGTGATACAAGGAATACGTTTAAAGTTTAAATTTTAAAGTGAAATTGCAGAAAAGGTTTGGGCTTTAGTAGTAAGGTAAGGTAAAGGGCAAATTACGCTGTATGCCGATATGAGAAGAATAGATCATTAACGTTTGTAGTCCTCAAAAGTTAGCCAACATTTAAGAGCAAGTAAGTAGCATGTACCTGCATTACATACAGACATTACATAGCATACAGATTACATTAATCATGTACTATTAGATCATATACTGCAAACCATAACAAGACAACAATTACATAGCTATCTTACTTCATAGTGTAATACAAATACCATCGAGAGAATCACTACATAATACAAGTGTACTTTATTTCACAAATTGCAAAGAAAAATCATTACATATACATTATGACGGACGATTTTCAAGCAATCAATTACATAATATTACCATACCATTATAACCCATACATACATATACATACAGTTAACTATAATATACTAAAATTGCATATAACTAATTAACATTATATATAATAATTGAATATATATATTATATTATTATATTATAGATAGTGATATATATAGTATAGTATATAGTATATTATATTATTAATTATATATATATATGATATATATATTATATATATATTATTATAGATAGATTATTATTTAATAGTGATTTTATTATAAGATATATATATGATTACTATTATGAGACTATAGCATCTGATAGGATACTCAAATTGAGTAAGCCATAATATTATATATATATAGAATTATAGCATAGTTTAACGGTATTATATCAGTCAGGGTGGTGAGCGTCGGGGTTATTATAGTGAATATTTGAGTAGAGCTCCGTAGTACAATATAATTTATCAATAACTCGTATACTGCCTTAAATATATAAAACTTAAATATATAGTGAATCTATATATTTAGTAATAGGTTATGGGTTATGAGTTTTGCAGAGTAAAACCATAACGCTGGCTACGGGGCGACAAGAAGCCCCTCCTCTCTCCAAGAGAGGAGGTGCGCGCGCACACTCACCACCAAATAAAAAACACTTATGGCGAGTTAGTCACTCCACCGTGACTCCCAAAACCGAATACATTTACAACAAAAATCTCTCGACAAATCAATGGGAGATTAGGTTGATACTATTCAGTTGTACGAAAGCCCAAATTATGAAAAAACACTAGAATAAAAATATATATATAGATAGTTACTCGTCAAAATTATATGATACGTGAAAGAATAATGTGTACTATAATGAGGTTATATATATATATATACTATATATATATAAATTAATATATATATACATGACAATACTGAGTGGAGTATAGGTAGTGTATATAGGCGTTTATTACCATAGTTAGTGGGTAAAAATAATAATAAGTAGGGCTATATATAGTATATAATATACTATTGATATATATATTCAGGAAGGTGAAGAATAAATGTAAATATGATGTGCTATATATACGGATCTAATATAGTGTATCATGTAGAGTAACCTACGCTGCTAGTATAATATCGAAGAAGGGTACATAAATAAATAATAAATATAAATTAAAAAAAAAAGATAAAGATAGGTATAGAAATAAACTTGAGTAGATATTATCATATATAGATTATATTATAGATGTAGTGATAGAATAAAACTGTAGTATTATATATATATATTATATAGGGTTATATATTATATTTATATAATTCTAACCTGTGAGGTGTATCAGGTACTAAATGGGGGAACAACCAACGTTGATCCTCCCTTATATAAATAGGGGTGTATTATCCATTAACGTAGGACGAAAGGGAACCCGTTAGGATTTCTTTCCTTATTCATAATCATGCGTTTATTGTCACATTCATATACCTATTAATATTCTAATGTACACAAATAGACATCGGCCGGTGAGTTAAATAGAGTTTTATGCCCAGTAATAAAAGGCGATGTATATAAACTAAGAAAACGTACAGAGAATATATCACAACAACATACTATACCAAAACAAAAAATAGTTCCGACCACTGAAACACATTCACCTGATGAAGATTAAGGAAAAGAAACCTGTCCCTAGCCGTGAAGATGGTCCCTACTTGAATCGGAAGATGATAAGCTTATAGCTTGTAACTTTATTTTAGAGTTTAATAGAAGTATAATAAATATTATATTAAAGTGTTTTAGGTCAAGTAATGTCTTTTTGATATTTTGTGTCACATTTAGGAATGAAAGTAACAATAATATGGAAGTGTAACGTAAATAAAAGGGTAATATATTTTAATAAAAAAGTAATCGATATTTTGCTCTCTATAAAGTGAAATATATATTATTCATATATAATAATGAATAATATAATTATATATATTAGTAATATAATATATATATATAGTATATAAATATATAAATATAAGTAAATATATATATATAATTATATAGTATAATATATAATATATATATATAAACTAAATAGTTATAATAATATAAGTAAAAGTATATATGATATATATTCCTTTAGTATGGCAGAAAATTGCCGTGAGCCCTATCATAAATTTCCAAGAAGAGTTAGAAGGGGAATTATTGAAAGCCATTGGTATACCCTCCCTGATTGAAAGGTCAGACATGCCCCGATAAATCCCGCAGTAGTTTGAAAAGAGGACGTCAAAAGTAGTTGTCAAAATAGATTAATAAAAATAGATGTGCTTTCCAGAATTTACCAGTGGAGGACTTGCCAAGGATTAAGCATTGTGGTTAAGTCAAAAGGCAGAGAGTTTTCAACGAGAAAGGAAGAAAGATTTGTGTAGAAGGAAAGTTCTTCTCAAGCAACAATTCACATGGGCAAGTAAGAAACTGGGGGAGAGAAGAGGAGAGAGATGACCGATGGGTTGACTGCAGAACCTAAGGGGATGGGATACGGATACTGATATAGTTCAGAGATTTGCAGGGAGAAGATAAGAAGGCAAAATGGAAGAAGACCCCCGAAGAGAGGACGATGGTATGAAAGAGGACGCCTTGTTGGGAGACGATGAGATTTGATTATAAGACGAATTAAAAATAAGACTTAATTTATTTTAATATTAAGCGTATAACAATATTGTGTGAGTCGTAACCATCCTAGATGAGTGAGGCATATTTCCTATAAAGTAGGGCAGATGACACCCATATAAAGAGCAAACAACTGTGGTGGTTGGTAAAGAAATTCAAAAATTTCCTCAGATTAAAAAGTATTTCAGATAAAATTCTTTTTAAACTTAAGATTACCAACAAGACACATTTCTTAATTGAATGACTTTTTACGGTCTTATTCAGATTTGAAAGCTTAAATGCCCCGATGGGACGAATATGGCAACAGTAATGTGATGAACCTATGCTTACATTATACCTCAAAAGAAGATACACGAATGCCAGAAAACAGAAAACAAGACTTGCGTAGACGGGAAAATTTAAAAAGTGTATGACCGAGATGTAGGCTTGATAATCGTGTAACATTTTGATGCGGTACTATCCCTATTTATTTGTGGATAGTTGTCTCAATTTATTGCTTTGCTGTTTAAACTTATTAGGAGATGATTGTATTATTAGTTTGCGCTCCAAGTAAGATAATGTACTGAAGTTTTATTGAATTGGCCATTGAAAACACGTAGTCGCTGGAGCTTACTAAGCTGATTGGGTGTGGTAAGTTCTTTATTTTTTGTCAAAAAATAGAAATGATTCCGGTAAAGAGATAGGATATGATAGCCAAGTTACGTCGGGAAAATAGGAGGCGGGATTGAGATCTCCTGGCGCATAGGGTTAGTATTATATATATATTTCTAAAATGTTGTATTTTAAAAGCATACCGTAATGGAACTTTGTTTTCGCTAGAAATACGTAAGATAGAACAACACCATTATCCTTTTTAGTAGATATATAAAGGCGGAATGGAAACAGACGTTTTGGGCTCCCATCCCATAACCAAAACTGCTGGCTTTTTAACTGGAACGGTAGCCGGTAAGAGAAGTAAAATTTTCAAGTAGAAGGCATAGAGATTAACTCATATTACCTGATTGACGCGCGCCGCGTAAGATATTTAGATAAACCATCAATAAGCTCTGTTTTCTTAAGACTCTATATTCAAAGGTTTTATGGCACTGATATATCTCGTAGCGCTTAGCCAGACAAAGATTAGTGCGCGCGCACGTAAAAGATACACGTAGCGTAACTTCGTAAGAGACAACCGAAATTATAGAAGCGGCTTGAGATTGAGGAACAATTAATTTAGGGCCGCAAATACACGAAGGAACTTGGAGCGTACAAAGGCCGAACTACTCAGAAGGGGCTGTAACGGACAAAGCCTGAAAATACCCGATAATTGCTGATAGCGATCAAACCGGATAAATTATACCTTAGACAGGGTATACTGCATGGACATCGATGATTCAGTCGACAGAATCAACAGTGATACTGAATAGGGACTGAGGACAATAAAGACCATCTATATTATATCCCGCGCACATAGTGGTATTATACGCCGAACGCGGGGATTTGACTTGAGGTATGTCAGAAAGGCGATCTAATCTAGGAGAGCTCCTCAGGTAATATTCAATACCAGGCACTGACTCCCTAGGCGGGATGCCGTCAATTTATGGATTCACCTTCTGAAAATACGAATGAGGGAGGGCCTGGTAATTGGGAAGGACAACAAATTAGCGAAGCCCCGTAAAATACCGGAAGCGTCCGCGGTTGAGGATAAAAGGACCTTGGAACGACATACCGTAAAGGGTGCCTCGGAGCTCTTGACAAAGGTCCCGAGTTGAAATACCGCGTACAGAGCGGCGGGGTTGACGGACGCAAAGGGCAAAGATGAACCGAAAGGGAATAAGGGAAGGAGACCATTAAAATAGGGGCAACTTATATTATTATATCCCCCGAGTATAGCGCGCCCGCCCCTGTGAGGACCTGGAAAACCTGCCGAAATACCCGAAGGACTGAGGACAAGGTCGACCAATACCGCCCCCGGATCGGCGGCCTTGACCCGCGACATAAGGCGCGAAAGAAAATCCACCTCGAAGGGCCTGAAAAATGGGACGAAAGGCCGAATACAAACAGAGAAGAAATTTTCTTGAGGACAATAGGGTCGATAAATACGATAGGGTATAACCTGAGGACAAAAGGGCCGTAAAATACCGAAGTTAATATCGACTTGCAGGACAAAGGCCGAAATACCGAAGGGCTGAGGACAAAGGCCGGAAATACCGAAGCGGCTGAGGACAAAAAGGCTCGAATATAAACACGATGGGTGTAGGGGACAATTTAAGGTTCTTCGAATAAAATTACACGAATTAAGGGCTGTAAAGGACAAAGGCCGAATTATTTATATGAATACCGTAAAGGGGTACTGAGGACAAAAGGTCTCGAATACGAAGGTAATCTGAGGGACATAAAGAGCGAAAAGATTTATTATGAAACCGATTACATGGAAGTCGGAAGGAACAAAAGGCGCGATAAATATCGATAGGCTGTGAAGGACAAATAAGGCATTAAAGGCCAAAATACCGAAGGATGCTGAAGACAATGAAGGGTTCCGGACAAATGATATACCGATGGGCTGAGGACAAAGGCCGAAATACCGAAGGGCTGATGACAAAGGCCGAAATACCGAAGGGCTTGAGGATGAAGACAAAGAAAGCCGGAAAATAAATACCTTGAATAAGTAGAGTTGGTAGAGAACATAGCAAAAGCTCGAATACCTGATTATTAAGGACTGTCATGATCGACCATTAAAGGCACATGATAATTAAATACCGAAGGACTTGAGGACAAAATTAAAGGAGACTCGATAAGATTAGAAAATACCTGAATAGGGCTGGATAGTAAGGAACAAGGTAAATACAGAGAAGAAGGGGAGAAGGAAATAAACGTTTTCTTCCGAAAACAGAAAAACTGGCGAACAGAGAATTATAGATTGTTTAGATAAGAATAATAAATTTATAGAAATTAAGATGTTTTTCAAATCTCTGTAGATTAAGAAAGATTTTTTCGAAAAATTGTTTAGAAAGGATAGATATTAATGATTAAGGTTATATAGGCAAGATTCGAATTAGAAAGAATGAAGGTTAAGGCGATGGAACGATATTTTAAGGGGTGACAGTTGTATCCTTTTTTTAGCACAGTCTAAAGGAAAGCACGATTAAAGCAGGAAGAGAAGGTGGAAGTTGATAGAAAGGGGTGAAAAGTTTACCAAAGAAGGCAGTAGCGGTGCAAGTAACTCGGAATAGCAGGACCAGGACTAGGAAATCTCACAGGAGGAATATTTCGCTCAAGGAAGGATATATCGTCAGGAACCCATAACCTATTGAAGAATTATAGCATGTTAGGCATAAATGAGTCGGGATGTTAACGGTGGAGAAAAGAATGTATTAAGAAACTGAGCCTCCGGAATATTTTAAAAGTGTGAAATTTAGTGGCAAATGGTGGGTTTTTCGCGAACTCCTTGCCGCTTGTCAGAGGAAGGGGTAAAACCCGGGCCAATGTTCCATGCGGAAAAAGATGAGTGATGGTGAGAGGAGAAGAAAAAAGAAAAAAAAGAGAAGGCAGTAACAGTTCTCTCCTAAATGGGTTTTATAAAAATATTAACCAAACCCAATCAGTAAAGTTGTCTGGGATGAGGAAGAAAGATTTATTTCATTATGGGGTTCTTCACGTAGAAGTTTAGATTTTGCACGATTTTCCGGGATGTAATGAATATATAGATAGTTGCCGGATGAGGTTTCTGGATCTTGAATAAGACACAAGGGTGATAAGATACTTAAACAACTAAAGGAGGATGGTCGTTCTTCTTGTGGAGTGAATTAGCAAAACCATTAGAACAAGTAGAGTTAATCCAAAGGTGTGCCAATAACCGGGGTTTACTTGAAAGCTTGAGAAAGAATATGGAATGCACACATCCACACAACAGAGAATCTTATCGGTAATGCGCTCAGCACACTCCGTTGGATTCCTATAACTGAAGAAGTAGTCATTCATTGGAAATCAAGGAAGTACGACAACAAGTTCGACCAGTTAGCAGCACCGAAGTGCTAGAAACGTTTCCTTGCCATCGGTGGAGGTCTTTTCTGGTGGGCCGGGCATATCTCTTGCGGGAAAGACTTAAAGAGATAGAAGGAGGAACGATAGAGAGATGAGCAAGGGCGAATCGGTGAGGTACCCCAATGCTCTAATTTGGAGCTTTGTTATTCAATGAATTTTAAAGATACGAAAGTTAGTCAGGTGCTTTGAAAGAGGTGACCGCCGTTGCAGAAAGTAATAAAGAGAGAAATTAGTGAATGAGAAGAGGCGGGCAATTCAGTGACGTCACCATCCCCACCATCGGAGACTGTCAACTCCCAAGCTGTGATAGGGAGTCGTGTTGATGCCATTTTGATTTGATTTTTTTGTAAAAAACGCGAAAAAGTTTCTCCTTCTAATCAGTGTGTTGTAATGTTGTGCTGAAATAAAAAGGAGAGAGAAAAAATATTAGCGCAACTATAAGTAAAAGAAAATGGTGGGTAAAAGCGAAAGTGGGCGAAACCATTGGACACCATAGTATGCTCCACAAGTACCGAATGGAGGTAATTTCATCGCTTCGGATGCGCTAGCGTTATCCCTCTTAAGAAGTATATATTATATATATATATATAATATATATATATACTATTATATGATATATATTATATACTATATATTAGGGAGCGCGCCGGCCAATGGAAAGTCTAGGTCTATATCGCTCGTATAGTAGGGAGATGAATGCTCAGGTTTATCGTATACTATTATTATAGGGAATGCTCTGGCGCAAAGTCCATCAAAACCCTTAATATAATAGGCTGTTATAATATAGTATATAATATATGATATAATATATTAATATATAGTATATATTAGATATATATATGGGTTGTGTGTGTGTGTGTGTGTGTGTGGTTGTTGGGTGTGGTGTGCCCCATCTCTGAAACCAGGACGCCCAGCTCTCTGTCCCCAATGCCAAGGCTCGTAGTGTGTGTGAAAGAAGAGAGCAGAAAAAAAATGCCCGCCGAGATGGGGAGAGAGTCAGATGCCAGTGTGGAGATGTGACCAAGAGAGAGAGAGAGAGGAAGAGTAGAGAGAGATTGAGAGTAGAGAGAGAGAAACGATAGTAGGTACCCGATGAGAGAGAGAGAGAGAGTCCTAATCTGTACATTTTAAGTAACTTGTTTTAGACAAAAGAAAATGAAGTAACTTTTCCGCTATGACTAGTACTCCCTACAAATTGGAATGGTTCGTTTATGCAGCATGTATCAAAAAAAGAAACAACATCGAACCTTCTGAGTAACCACACCATGCCTTGAACTTGTTACGTTAGTAATTCCTTAACCGGATATTTTCAAAAATCCAAATATTTTTCTCTTTCTGTTTCACTATCGATTAACAGGAAGGCTTTTGAGGTTTTCCTATGTTCCCCATTTTCTGGTAGGATTTTCTTGTTTGCCTTTATCCTCTAAATAAATTGGAGACTTTTGTCAAATTCTTAACTTCTATCTTTTTATCTTAACTTAATGAGACTGAGTAGAGGACGTATGCTTCATTGAGCTGTAGTACCCTCAATTGGGGAAGGTATGGCAAATTGCAGCAGCCCGTTAACGGTACGGACGAAATCAATGTCGTGTGTGCGTCTAAATAATTAGCGACCTCCCAGCTATAAAAGACCGAACGTGGAGCGCCGAGCAACTCGACAGACAGAAAGGGACTTTGTAATTCCTCTGCATAGGTTTTTCTTCGACTATTTGAATGTGATCAGTTCGTTGTGCTATAAAAAATTCTAAATTTTGATTGTTTATGTGGTTAATTAAAATCAAGTTGCTCCAGGTATATAGTTCGGGCCTGAGATTGGGTGTTCTTGTATGATTACCACATCTCCTTTTGTAAGTGGACTTAGACCAAGACTAGAAGTAAACTAATTGGTCATGACAATTTTTTCAGGTCATCAATGCACCTACTTCTCTTTATTCGGTGTTTATTTGTGAGGATTTTTTGCCTTCCAGCAAACATCTATTGTCCTTAGGAAATCATGTGCCAATGCCGGATAAATAGCAATTTCGTCATTGCCAACTTTTAACTTCCCAAATTATATTCATCTTAACTAAGAGTAGACTTACTCCTGCCTTTTTCTGCTAATATGGGAGTCTCACATCTTTTTCTCTGTACGCCTAGAGGATATTATTGGTAGTAGCAATACGAGTACCTCTCTCGCTGACCGCGCAGAATAAACATACGCGACGCACGATATAAGTCCATTATGGTATCTTAGGGTATTTATGCGTTGGCTCCTCATTCGGTATAGGTATTTCTTATATGTAACTTAAATTTAATTCGCTACTCCGCTCTGTGCGTAGTTGATGATTAGTAGTTTCTAAGATATTTTTGGCTTATGGTTTCCCATACCAATCTTTTTACTTTTATTGCTCTTAGTAATCTTCAGTTATTACCCCCGTGATAGTTTTCGTTGTGGGTTGATTCTGGCTTGAGTCTATTACTACCTTATACGTCTCACTGTAATGTGATATGCCTCTAAGTGCATGCTGGGTGGTTAGAGATATGCTCTCTCTCCTCCTTCTTAAGGCAGTTGTTTACTTATGATTAACTTCGCGCTCCAAAAAATCTCTCTAAAATCAATCTTTCTCTTTAGAGCTTATCAAGTCATTTCGTATTTTGTGATTAGCGTGCGCGATGTTACCATGTCTCTTAAACCCAGCTCATAAGCTTAGGGTCTGTAATGCTTAAGATTTGTCGCGGAATCGCTATCCTCGCTAATCAAAAGTCTTGTGTCGCGGAAGCGGCGGAGGCAGCACTCGATAATATCTTCTCATGTTTCAAAGATTCCGCGCATGCTCAGTATACGGCTTAGTCTAGATTCGGGGGTGCAAACTAAGTCTAATCATTGTTCCGGTTTCACCGTGTGTGTTCTCTTTTAATATCCTAAACCTCACCTCCGTTTTCCGTTAAAATCATTAATATCTATGAATGTGGAAACTTTCTTTTTATGTCATGTAAGATCATGGGGATGAAGTGGTGCGTGTCTCGTCTCATGACCATTTTAACTTCGTCCTTTTAGGTCTACAGCCATTTATGTATTGAATCCCAGCTTTCCAGCATTCGCAGATTTATTAGAACTGTGGCAAATACATTTACAACAAAAGTTTTAGCTTGGTTTGTCAATGTGGCCATGGGCAGAGCATTGTCCCCATTTCTACGCTCGCTGGGAATAATGTGAGCATCCCTAAAGACATTTTTTATTTTACTTTTGTTGTAAAGAAAACTGAATGATCTAATACGGAATTAAGATATTCAGCTGCGTCAGATGTGGGAGGAATGTACTCCTTGATCCTGCTTAGACTTCTATTAATCATTTTTTATATTATATATATATATAATATATTTTTTATATATATATATATTATATATATATATGGTTAGGTATAGCACCCACCAGGAGCCTTACAAGGAAGCCGGCCACAGGTTTATCATTAAATCAATGAGTGATGCCTGGCTCATACTTATTTACCTTTCCCCAAAAAAATTTAGATACGACCAAAATATTTAGCAAAAAATAAATTAAAACGATAAATAAAAAGATTCTTTGCTTTATAGGTATGAGTGTTAATATACATAAGAACATTATATGTTGTGAAGAAATATTCAGTTTTTTAAAGGTAGAGAAAATAGAGTTACTATTTAAAGTGAGAGGATTCAGGCAATATATGGTTTAACCTTTAAGTATTTAGGATTTTAGCGTAGAAATGAAAAAGGCGAATGAATTCCAGTCGAAGTATCATTCCCGCGAATATGTGGTTTTTCCATTCCAGGAGTACTTCCAGAAATCGAGCTTAGAAGATGAAACTTCTTTCATTTCTTACATTTTGTAATTTTCACACTATTTTCCTTTATAATTCTTACTTCACACATTTGCCTTTTATTATTTTGTAGTGATATTTTTTGAGCGTATATGATATATATATATAGTTGTAAGTGCTAATTCACCTAAGTGTTGCAAAGCGCTTTATATTTTTCACTTTCACGGTTAGAAGTAAAGACTCATGTCTCAATTGTATTTTAGTACTTTAGTATGATATATTTCATTCATAAGTATTAGCCCCTTCACTTGAGCACTGTTAGCTCAGTGAGCATCTATCCTTATCCTAATAAGTAAGCCTCTCTGAGGAAGTCTTTGTCAGGATAGACAGAAATTAATAATTTATATTTTTAGATGGGTAAGTACGTATACCTTTGTCGTAAATAGCTTCGGGATATAGGTTACTATATAATATGAATAAAACATAGTGATTATACGGAAAAGAGATAGAGCTCGTCATTTATAGGTATCTATCTGTCAGGGTAATTTCTATTTAGCCTCATGATATACCTCTGACGTTGAGAGTAGGATATCCATACTTTATATTAATTTTATGTTTCCTGCAAAGTACGTGAATAACTAAGTCAAAAGAAATTGTATTTGATGTGAAGTGAATACCATTATGTTATATATATGTGTTTGTTGATGGTGAGGTTGAGGTATGTGAGAGTATGAGATTGTCTGTGTAAGTATAGCTCACTGGAGGTTTAGTAGACTGAAGCAAATCTTGGAATAATTAACCTAAGTAGGTGATTCTTGTAAGGAATAAATATTTCAGAGATGATATGATGGCGTAAGTTTATCATTATTATAAAGCTAATTATTTAGCTACGTAAAAATGAGTCATATTATAAGTGACATATGATATGATGTTTTATAGTAGGGTATTAGTGAAGTATGTCTTAGTAGGTATCAGTAATAAGACATAAGCATACGCTCATAACTACTACGTCACTTGTCCTCACCTATTATTCTTTATAAGTGAGTAGACAGTTATTAATAGACTGTAATGATAATATATCATACCGTGAAACTGCGATATATAAGACAAAAACCTAAGTTACTCACTTTAACAAAGCGCAGCCGTGATATGGTACGAATTTATAGAGCAGATATGATTATGGTTCATAAAATGAAATAGGCATAGATGGGAGTGAGATCAGGATAAATAATATAAGGTAGTTATACTCATATCATAAGAAGTAAAAAGTGATAGCACCTTTTGGAATGGAGCTGAAGTGAAATAGTTATAAGAGTATCTATATAATAAAATTGATGTGATTTAATGTAATTCAATGCTCAAGTAGGAGGATTCTGATAGTATTCTCTTATCAGATATTCAGGTTCATAGCAGACGGTTATATATAATATTGATTATGGTATAGTTTTATATGAAATATACGGAGGAATAACTTTAGTGTACACATGATCTTTTCTGGCGTTACTCTCGAAATGAAAAAAAGTTGATAGGCATATAACATATCGGATTATTACATCTTTACTAAGGCTCCACTCTGGAGGATTACGATTCGGAGTGAAAGGCTCTATTTGTCACTTGAGATATACGGTATATGTATCACTCATTCAATAATTTATGAATGTAAATATCATACGTAATGTAGATCAGAGTTTGGTACTGAGTATACCTCGGACTAATATACTTACACGTAAAGGCCCGTATGATCAGTCTATTCGACCTGGATAATATATAGTGACGTAATTAGGAGTATCAGTATTAAATAAGGAACTTTGTGTAATCAAGTGAGATCCAAGATTTATCTAGGTTATGTAAGAATAACGTAATAGTGAATATCTAAGCATCAGTAGATGACTAAATCGTTTTTCAGGTAGCAAAGAAGTAGCGATTGAGTTTGATTAGCTAGTGGGACATCTAGTGAGAATGAATTTATATTAGGAAATTTGATCATGTGTGAGGAAATATATATTAGATATATGGATGAACCATTTACTATCGTTATTCCACGTTGTGTCATAAGCTTCGACTCACTCCAAAAACAGCCATCCAACCAGTTGAGAGGCTTCCCAGAATGTCATGGTGTAATTTAACAAGGTATCGTCGTCAACCGATATTTACGGAACCAAACTGGAAGTTTGTGAAAATAAATCACTTATTAGTATGACCCCTCCTCTGATTATCAGGAGAATAACGGCCTTATAGTAAGATAATAAATCCATTTTACTATCTACATATTATAATTGGTAGCAAACTTAATGTACAGTAGTGAGTTCAAGCGTAAAATTAGTCTTTTGGTATTGTATTCTCCCAATCTATATCGTATATCTTACGCTCAAGTATATAGGTATTTTAGAGCGATTAGTAATATTTCAAAGTAGTTGTATTATTTCATAACAGATGGAAAAGAAGATGCGCCGCCTACCAGAATTATCGATCCTGAAATGGCTACGGAAATTGCAAAGGCTAATAATGTAATGAATGATGATACGTGATGAGCCACTTAAATTTATTTAAGAGCATTATGGGTCATTAGGCCAGGTATGAGCACTCCTATACTTTGCGTCTATATTCGTACAGTGATCGTGACGTATAAGATTCTTATACTCATTACTGCGTTGTTAAATAATAAGACCGACGTATTATTTGTTTAATGATATCATTCCCTCTCTCAGCTGTGAAATATTGACTTTTTATGAGGATTAGCTCTATGATAGTAATTCTCTTATATCTATAAGTTTTTATATGTGAAAGGCTTCAGGATAGCTGGTGAGGAAGAGCTCGGAGTTATGTAGTTTTAGCATAAAACTATAACCTTAATGTTCATCTGCTAACAGATTACTTGAGTATGAGAATGAAAATCGTTAGATTAGTTATAATACGCGGTCGGGGGCTGTGGGTGAAGAGTTAATTGGAGGTGAAATATTATGTATACATTTTTAGTGTATTATACTTTCATTCTCATACTGAAGGAAGGGGTGATAATATGGTGTAGTAGGTGATATGACAGTATCGAATAAGCATAAATTCTCAATAAATTGTTGTTTATATCAGTTGATTTTGAGCCATATTATTCGACTCTGAATTGATACTCTGAGTACCACTACGCTAACTATATATAATTAATCTCATGTTGAGGTATAGGTGACAGGTTATTGTTATATGATATTATCCAGTATCGAATCGTGTTTTCTTCTCTACTCGGTGATTAAGCTCTCTTGAACTCACATCTTTGAGTAACCACCTCAAGGGGTATTTGTATCTGTACAACTACCTTTACATGTTGGGTAAGTATATATATATATATTAGTATGATGTGTGACTATAGCAAACTTCTTAGTTTGCCTTAAGGATAATCATGATATAGAATAGAAGTTTTAAAGGCTATATATAAGTATTACTAATATGGTACTGATAATCGCATTTATTGAATGAAGATAAAGTTGGCCTCGTATATGGATAATAATAAGGTAACCCCACTCGGCCTAGATTCATTTAATCACGTACTCAATTCGAGGGTGAGATAAATAAGTTTTAAACTGATGACTTCATGATGCATAGATATAAAGAGGCATGATTTTACTTGATTATCTTTTGGAAGGAAGGTTACATAGAGATCTCGCTTGCCACTACCCTATTATTGTTGACAGCAAATCAGCAGACTGACTGGAGCTGACAGGCAGGAATCCGAGAAGGGAAGAAATAGTCAGGCAGATCAAATAGAAAATGAATTCCATTACAGGAAAAGACGAGTGCTGCAATCTAAAGTGAACGTATTCCTAGTTATGGGAGCACATACCACAGTAAATGACTCTCTGAGCCTAGAGAGAAGGCGGAGGAGGCGGCAAAAACACGTGAGCTGCCGATGTTAAGGACGAAGGATGGCACACCGACAGAGTGATGCTTGATAAAGACATTCAAATGGAGGTGAACGAGAGAATGTGTTCCTCTCGACTAGATGTATGCGTCCGGTCGGGGCTCCTCCGCCCACCAGCTCCTGAAAGGAGGAGGGGGTTCAGGAGTGGAAGAAACACGGTGAAAGAATGATTGTACCTCTAGAAATATTATGGCAAAATAGATTTCCGTCCCTCTCAAAGCATAGTCATACTAGGACTATATGTCCAGCACCGGGTATCTCTCTTTATCAAAAAGAAGTAGCTATGAGACTAAACATACAAGAGACAACTAGGAAGACTCGGTGATCGTGACTGCGTAGTAGCACAGAGATACGATTTCACAACCTGCCGAGAAGAAAATCACCAACTCCAAGTGAAGGACCAGATGGAGTACGTGTACCACTGCATGAAACCTAGTTTGAAGAGGAACTGGAGATTAGGGAACAGACTTATAAATGAGAATTCCTGCGCTTCTTCTATCATTGTCACCTCTTTTTATAGAAGTTAGCTTGCGGCGATTGTTTATTTTATGTTGAAAGACACGTTAGCCGAAAAACAAGTTGAAGCTCCTACAACATATCTGCACTTTGGTGCACATATGTTATAGTTGAAGAAGTTTCTTCAAAATTAGCTGGTAAGCCCAAACAACCCAATTGGAAGGTGGCTCCGCTGTGTATGAATATTAGGAGGATGGACGTTTTTAGGAAATTGCGTCTCTTTATTTGACTAGGTTAATGTTGGAGGTGGATACAGATGAATGAGGCAAGGGGCGAGAAGTGGATCCCGACGAGGCAAGAGCAATTAATCGCCTGGTGGTAAGAGTAGTTCGCAGTACAACAGAGATTCTTAGTTTTACGACCAGGTTTTCGAGAGGGGAATTTTCGTAGGATATATAGTTGGAGGTACTTGACAATGAGAAATGAGCGAAGTAAGGTTGAAGTTTAGCCAAGTCCATGTTCTGCGGGTCATTGTTGGTCGTTTGAAAGTGATCCAGGTGACATCAAATGCTATAGAAATTATTAGCAGAGCAATATCAGTGATCTGCAGAAGCGCAATCATAGTTTACAAATGTGTTGGGAAATATGCGTAGGCTGTTTACATGGAATCGGGGAGGAAGGTGATGACCGGAGAATCGATCTTTTTGAGAGGGTGTTGGAGGTACGATATTGGGATCCAATATAGGATCCGTTGGGATGCGAAAGTCTAATGCTGAGCTGTTTGTAAGTGAAGTCATCGAGGGTGCGGTGTGATTTTGGGAGGACGTGGACAATTTTAGTTAAGATGAGACCTGTTACCCTTTCCACGCCCACCAACAGTTCAGAACGTTTGGGAAGCTAGTTGCGATGTTTTGCGTTGAGTCAGTTTTCGATTCACTTCTCTCGGAAAGGCGCAGAAAGCATTAGAAAGAGGAGAGTTTCGTCACTATAAATTTGGAACTAAAATTCAAATTCATCAGCTAAGTCATAGAATTCTTTAGGGAGTGCTGAGATAGGAAAATTCCGAAAATAGTTTTTGGAGGATCAGAAGAGCTTTGAATAATCTGTTAAGCTATCAGAGGTTGGTTGCGTGGGCAATGTTCAACAGCGTGGTTGCTTGGGTACAATCCCGTATTGATGGTTAATGATTTTGTCTCTAGGAACAGATTATGGTTAGGTCTCTTCTGATGTTTGCATTTTACATCTGGGGTTGTGTGTTCTGCTTTTGAAATCAGATGTTTTTATTTTTTTACCAAAAATCTTTGTCTTGGTGCTAATCTTTTGGTTCTGTTTAGGACATCTTATTTTAGGAGTGGAGTAATGCGGTCGGAGAATTGGGATATAGGGGCAAAGACGCAGGACGTCTTATCCGGCAAGTTTGGAGCTGCACTCTTCAGGTTTAGGGTATGAAATAGAGATCTTGGTTAGGAATGCTTATCCAGCTACGTGGAGTCATGAACCAACTTGTTCATGTGGTTAGTTTTAAAAACTAGTACTCGGGGGTTGGTGTTTGTATAGAAAAAGGATCATTTTAGCGGTTGTTTTGCTCAAGACCTGGCTTTAGAATATGGGAATAGTCGGTATTATATAGGTAGCAAGGCCGAGCAGGTGTTAATATAGTAACTGATTTATAGTCTCACTGGATTTGGGCATTGAGTGTCTTCATATGTGGAATCAAAGTTTTATGACGGTTCTAGGTTATTTACCCATCGAGCTTAAAAAATGCATTTCAATTTAGATAGATTGTCCGTTGTTAGATTGTATATATCTTAATGAATTTTGCATGCGATCTAAATTGTTAAGACCGGGCATTTTATGGAAGAGACACTATGGGGTCCTCCACGATTTTTGAAGTGTGGTGTGTTTCCAGATAGGTATCTCTTTTATCGCTCTGTCCTATCTGATCTCTTCTATTTATATTATGTATTTATGTACTTTTAGACTCCGTTCTTGAGGTTGTGGCGATGTTATTGTTTACTCTTATAATTTATTTTTACCTAAGGATATTGTGTCGAGTATCTTTTTTTTTGGGCTATATTTATTATATACTGAGTGTCTAAACCCTATTTTTACCTAATGATATTGATAAGCATTTTCAAAAGGATCAGCGTAAACGAGGGATTTTGTTGTCATAGGCGAGTCACGAAGAGGAAGAAATCTGTATGCATTTAATTAGATATGTATATGATTTTATAATGATTACGTTTTAACACATACTACTTCTGGTTTTTATATTATTGATCCCAGTAACTCAAAGATTATTCTCTCGTGTTCTGTTCATGAAGGGATACAAGTTATTAGAGCATTTGATAATTCCATTTTGATTTTAACCTTGGACTCATATGATGTAATATGTGGAGAGTTTATGTGTGTTCTGATAGACAGAGTTACGGGGATGACAGATGGATTTTTGATTTCGAAGATGAGTAAGTAGTAAGAACAGTGAGAACTGAATCTATTTTAAATAACATTATTATTAATGTGAAGGATCTAACAGCTAGTGCTTTTCAAAAGATGCATCGCTAGTAATATGAGGTATTTTGTTGCTCCGAGTAGAGCTTTGTGAAGTAGATGACATATCGCAATTAAGTAATAACTTTGGGAGATAATATGAGTATCAGTGTCAGGCTGGGAAAACCCTACAGAAGTAATATTATATGCACGACCTTGGTTAATAGAAAATATCTTTCTTGAAATCTGAAGTTTCTTTGAACATTAAATCGCAAAACTTTCGATCGATAAAATGAGATTCCAAAATATAACAATAAGAACAAGAAACAAAAAGCAAGCAAATATAACAGAATAGATTTGTAAAGGTGCCTTATATTATTTCTTAAAGCGAGGGAAGTCTCTATTGCAGCTCTACAACTAGATAGTAACAGGCCAGATACTCACCACATTCCCGGACCCCACTTCCGATGGTGCAAGGTTATGGAATGTTTGCCTTAAGACCATATCCACCTATTTGGAACGATTCAAGCGCCGGTTTATTCACCCTGTGAACTACATTGAATACTAATATTAAACTTCAATAAGACCTGAGATATATACACGAAAGTGTGAGGAACAGGACCTCGTCTTCGTAGTATTAACTTTAGAAGGTTCGGGCTCCTACAACTGATGGCCGGTGCAAGGTCCGCTCGATAATGACGATTTTTTGCCGTACGCCTCATGCCACGGGGAAGAAGTTTAAGGACTAGACTTATGGGAACAGGTGGCACCGAAGACCAAGGGTAAGAGTATTTTGGCAGCCAAAAATGGGAGATAACCTCTTTCGGAGAGGAAATAAGGTATGTTGCCAAAGTAAGGCCTTAAAGAGTATCTGAGAGTGCGAGAGAAATTAAATAGAAGAAAGGGTAAAAACCAGTAGGTAGGGTGAGGATAGGATGTTAGAAAGATATAGATATATTTCGAAAATGTGGGAGAGAAGGAAGGACACTAAATAAAATGTCATAGTACTGAAGAAAGCAATAAACGGGTTATTTCTGGTGGCACATACTATACGCTAGTGCTTCCATATCATGATTATAAAGCACTAATAAAATCTCTTTCTCC
>JABUQX010065262.1:5000-17500 GCA_015478945.1 Trachelipus rathkii
TCCGCAAAAAATTCATGCGGATGCGGATGCAAATGCGAATGCGGGTAGAGAAAAATTATGCGGATGCGGATATCTGCTACACCTCTAGTCTTTACGGTATTTTACCGTATAGCATTTGGAGATTAGATTCATTGGAAAAGTGGTATATTTTTTTATTCTCAAAAGCAAGCGAAAAAAAATAGTTGAAACAAAAAAATGTTTTATTGTAACTTTGTAAGCACTAAGCTGAGTCAGAGTCGAAATTTTGAATTTGACTGCTGGAGTCGGAGTCGGAGTCGGAGTCGAAAATTTTTTGTTTAACTGGAGTCAGGTCAGGTCGAAAATCCAGAATTTGAATTTAAGGTCGGGTCGAGGTCGGAGTGGGAGTGGGAGTGGGAGTCAGAAAAATTTATTTTACGACTCCCCACCCCTAATATATATATATATATATATATATATATATATATATATATATATATATATATATATATATATATATAAATATATATATATATATATATATATATATATATATATATATTATATATATTTATATATATATATATATATATATATATATATATATATATATATATATATATATATATATATATATATATATATATATATATAAAGGCTAGCAATTATGTTATATATATATTTATAGTAGTAAGGAGTGCACAACTAACCGCCAAAACTGCCGAGAGACCCCGACTCCTACCATCTTTGTGGTTTACCCTATGGTATTCCTTTGGCCGGAGGTTTAGCCTCCCAAAATAGGGCAGAGCCCCCAGAGGGGGTTTTTTGGTTCCTAACTGTGCAACTTTTTAGCATTTTTCTAGCCTTTTTTTAACGTTTTGTCCATAATTCAGGTCAAGATCCCCAACTCCGGAGGATTTTGGGGATTTTCCCCATTGGCAGCCCTGCACGTCGAAGGCAAAGACTTGAAAACCATTTTCGAAGGTTTTGGAAATTCCAGTCATGTCGGCAGCTGACTTGGAAATTTCCATCATTTCATTAGATTTTGACGTTTGATACGTCAAAGTTAGGGTTTTTAAGGTCGGTGAGACCGAATTTAAGGTCTGGAAGACCGACTTCCGAGGTTCTGAGCCTGAACTCAAGGATTTTAGCCCCAAAAGTGGGGCGGAGCCCCTCAAAGGGGGCTTTTGGTTCCTAGAAGGGTTTAAATAATCGCAGAAGACTGAAACTTGGAGGCTGGGTAGAGGAGTTGGAGTCTGAGAAGACGGAGTTGGAGTCGGATTCGGGTTCGGAGTCCAGAGACCCCCCCAGAGGGGGGTCCCCAATTAAAAAAAGAAGAATAAATGGAATGCAAAACAGAGGAAGAAGAAGAAAAGAAGAAGAAGAGAGGAAGAAGAATGAGGAAGGAGAAAGGAAGAAGAATGAGGAAGGAGGAGTAGGAGGAAGGATTCAGAGTTGGTACTAGCACCGGTGCTGGAGCCGGTGCGGTTCCTAGTTAGTAAACATTCGTTTAATAATACAATTTCGTTACTGTTCACATAACTGATTCTGTTCTATCATGTACATATCGTCAATTGCATTGCATCTTGCAAAGATAACCCGTCTTTCTAAATGTTGAAGACTGACATTTATATTTTCAAATCTCATTTTCTTTTTATAAACGCTAACTAATATAAATTTTTTTTCCTTAAATTGAAACATGCATATATTGTTTGCTTTTTTTATGTTTTTATTTTACATTTATACTTTTTTTTAATTTTATTTTTTAATTTTTATTTTTTTTATTTTTTATTTTTTTAAATTTTTTTTTCTAACTATTTTTTATTTTACATTTTTACTTTGTGTTTAATTTTTTTTTTTTATTTTTATTTTAATTTTACTTATTTAAATTTATTTTTCAAACTTTATTTTTTTTTTTTTGGTAAGTTTTATTTTACGTTTATACTTTCTGTTTAATTTTTTTATTTATTTTTAATTTTATTATTTTTATTTTATTTTGCATTTATTTGTTTAAAACATTTTGTTTTAACTAAAATTTCTTTAATTTTATGTTTATAACTTAAAAAATTTGTATTTTACATACCTTAAAGCAGTAAATCAGTAAATCAGTAAATCAAACTACCCATTCCACCCTCCAACCCATCCATGATCTATTGATCTATTGATCTATTGATCTATTGATTCAAGTCATATTTTGTATAACATAACACAAAAACTTTTATTTATTTTGTTTTGTTTTCTTTAAACATTTTGTTTTTACTAAAAAAATTATTCTTTTTATGTTTATAACTTAAAAATTTGCATTTTTACATACCTTAAAGCAGTAAATCAGTAAATCAGTAAATCAAACTACCCTCCAGCCACCCTCCTATCCATCCGTGATCTATTGATCTATTGATCTATTGATCTATTGATTCAAGTCATATTTTGTATAACATATCTCAAAAACTTTTATTTATTTTGTTTTATTTTTACTATAAAAATTTATTTATTTTGTTTTATTTGCTTTAAACATTTTGTTTTTACTAAAAAATTTATTCTTTTTATGTTTATAACTTAAAAATTTGCATTTTTACATACCTTAAAGCAGTAAATCAGTAAATCAGTTAATCAAACTGCCTTCCAGCCACCTTCCTATCCTTCCATGATCTATTGATCTATTGATCTATTGATTCAAGTCATATTTTGTATAACATAAAAACTTTTATTTATTTTGTTTTGTTTCTTTAAACTTTTCGTTTTTACTAAAAAATTTTTTTTATTTTGCTTATTCTGTTTAAAATATTTTGTTTTTACTAAAAAATTTATTCTTTTTATGTTTATAACTTAAAAAATTTGCATTTTTACATACCTTAAAGCAGTAAATCAGTAAATCAAATCACCCTCCCCACTCCATCCTTGATCTATTGATCTATTGATCTATTGATCTATTGATCTATTGATCTATTGATTCAAGTCATATTTTTGTATAATATAACACAAAAACTTTTATTTATTTTTGTTTTCTTTCCTTTAAGCATTTTGTTTTTACTAAAATATTGGGCTATTGATCTATTGATCTATTGATCTATTGATTCAAGTCATATTTTGTATAACATAACACAAAAACTTTTATTTATTTTGTTTTGTTTTCTTTAAACATTTTGTTTTTACTAAAAAATTTATTCTTTTTATGTTTATAACTTAAAAAATTTGCATTTTTACATACCCTAAAGCAGTAAATCAGTAAATCAGTAAATCAAACTGCCCTCCATACCCTCCTACCCATCCGTGATCTATTGATCTATTGATCTATTGATCTATTGATTCAAGTCATATTTTGTATAACATATCTCAAAAACTTTTATTTATTTTGTTTATAACTTTAAACATTATGTTTTTACTATAAAAATTTATTTATTTTGTTTTATTTGCTTTAAAACATTTTGTTTTTACTAAAAAATTTATTCTTTTTATGTTTATAACTTAAAAAAATTTGCATTTTACATACCTTAAAGCAGTAAATCAGTAAATCAGTAAATCAGTAAAGCAGTAAATCAGTAAATCAGTAAATCAAACTACCCTTTCCACCCTCCTACCCATCCACATGATCTGTTAGATACCATTTACACCACACACAATCTATTGATCTCTGTTACGATCTATTAATTCGATCATCATTTATATAACAAAACACAAAAACTTTTATTTATTTTGTTTTGTTTCTTTAAACTTTTCGTTTTTACTAAAAAATTTATTTATTTTTGCTTATTCTGTTTAAAATATTTTGTTTTAACTAAAATTTCTTTCTTTTCATGTTTATAACTTAAAAAATTTGCATTTTTACATACCTTAAAGCAGTAAATCAGTAAATCAGTAAATCAAACTGCCCTCCATACCCTCCTACCCTTCCATGATCTATTGATCTATTGATCTATTGATTCAAGTCATATTTTGTATAACATAACACAAAAACTTTTATTTATTTTTGTTTTTTTGCTTTAAACATTTTGTTTTTACTAAAAAATTTATTCTTTTTATGTTTATAACTTAAAAAATTTGCATTTTTACATACCTTAAAGCAGTAAATCAGTAAATCAAACTGTATCCAGCCACCCTCCTACCCTTCCATGATCTATTGATCTATTGATCTATTGATCTATTGATTCAAGTCATATTTTGTATAACATAACTCAAAACTTTTATTTATTATTGTTTTGTTTCTTTAAACTTTTCGTTTTTTACTATAAAATTTTATTTATTTTGTTTAATTTGCTTTAAATATTTTGTTTTTACTAAAAATTTATTCTTTTTATGTTTATAACAAAAAAATTTGCATTTTTACATACCTTAAAGCAGTAAATCAGTAAATCAGTAAATCAAACTACCACCTCCATACCTTCATGATCTATTGATCTATTGATCTATTGATCTATTGATTCATGTCATGTTTTGTATAACATATCACAAAAACTTTTATTTATTTTTGTTTTGTTTCTTTAAACATTTTGTTTTTACTAAAAAAATTATTCTATTTATGTTTATAACTTAAAAAATTTGCATTTTTACATACCTTAAAGCAGTAAAGCAGTAAATCAGTAAATCAGTAAATCAAACTATCATCCAACTACCCTCCTACCCTTCCATGATCTATTGATCTATTGATCTATTGAGCTATTGATCTATTGATCTATTGATTCATGTCATATTATAAGTATCTTTTTGTATAACATAACATAAAACTTTTATTTATTTTGTTTTGTTTTCTTTAAACATTATGTTTTTACTATAAAAATTTATTTATTTTGTTTTATTTGCTTTAAACATTTTGTTTTTACTAAAAATTTATTCTTTTTATGTTTATAACTTAAAAAATTTGCATTTTACATACCTTAAAGCAGTAAATCAGTAAATCAGTAAATCAGTAAAGCAGTAAATCAGTAAATCAAACTATCATCCAACTACCCTCCTACCCTTCCATGATCTATTGATCTATTGATCTATTGAGCTATTGATCTATTGATCTATTGATTCATGTCATATTATAAGTATCTTTTTGTATAACATAACATAAAAACTTTTATTTATTTTAAACATTATGTTTTTACTATAAAAATTTATTTATTTTGTTTTATTGGCTTTAAACATTTTGTTTTTACTAAAAAATTTATTCTTTTTATGTTTATAACTTAAAAAATTTGCATTTTTACATACCTTAAAGCAGTAAATCAGTAAATCAGTAAAGCAGTAAATCAGTAAATCAGTAAATCAAACTATCATCCAACTACCCTCCTACCCTTCCATGATCTATTGATCTATTGAGCTATTGATCTATTGATCTATTGATTCATGTCATATTTTGTACAACATAACACAAAAATAAATTCTTTGTTGTAGCTATTGTTGTTGAAATGTCGCGTTTGTTGTTGCATTTGTTGCAGTTGTTGATGTTGTTGTTGAAATGTTACGTTTGTTGTTGCTGTTGTTGTTGTTGTTGATGTTGTTGTTGAAATGCTGCGTTTGTTGTTGTTGTTGTTGTTGTTGTTGTTGTTGTTGTTGTTGTTGTTGTTGTTGTTGTTGTTGTTGTTGTTGTTGTTGTTGTTGTTGTTGTTGTTGTTGTTGTTGTTGCTGTTGTTATTTGTTGTTGTTGTTGTTGTTATTTGTTATTTATTTGTTGTTGTTGTTGTTGTTGTTGTTGTTGTTGTTAAATATATCATACGTTCAAGTTAAATGAAAATATACAACACTTTTTCAAACATATCTCTAAAATATTAATGTTAATTTTGCATTAACATTGTAATATTGAAAACTAAACAAAAATACATATCATCCTAACCTAACTGACATACAGCATTCGTTAACAATGTAACTAAAATTAAAAGTTTCAACTTACCAGCAGAAGACGACATAGCAATCTCAATCTTTACTATACACACAA
This sequence comes from Trachelipus rathkii, assembly GCA_015478945.1. Taxonomy (NCBI): domain Eukaryota; kingdom Metazoa; phylum Arthropoda; class Malacostraca; order Isopoda; family Trachelipodidae; genus Trachelipus; species Trachelipus rathkii. The sequence continues at coordinate 10,876 of JABUQX010065262.1, forward strand.
CCGCTCAAAATATTATTATTATTATTATTATTATTATTATTATTATTATTATTATTATTATTATTATTATTATTATTATTATTATTATTATTATTATTATTATTATTATTATTATTATTATTATTATTATTATTATTATTATTATTATTATTATATCAACTATATATGTTTATGAACATAACAAAACCTAACACACACACACACACGCACACAAACACACACACACACACACACACACACACACACACACACACACACACACACACACAATAATTATAGACACTTTACTTAATACATTAGCCATGCAATCATCGTATTAACTTACTGATCACATGACTGCTATTTCTATGATGTCAAGCAGATGTGTAACATTTTTCTAAGCGTCGTTGGAAGATATTTATATTTTTCACATATTTAATATAAACATTTCGTTTTGTTATGTATTTTCTTTTACGTTTCTATTATACTTTATATTTATATTTTGTTAAAAGTTAGTTATTTATTTATTTTGAGCCTGAACTCAAGGGATTTTTTTGGTTCCTAGAAGGTTTTAAATAATCGATAGATCATTTTTGATGGTTTCAATCGATTTATCGATGTTTTTTACCCCTATATCGATGTTTAAATCATCTTTCTACGTGCTCTGGTTGACTGAAAAATATAATCGAAAGAAAATTATTAATAACATTTGTTCGATATATCGCCGTAGTTACAGAGCTATATTGGAGGAACCTGGAATCCTAGAAACCGGAACCTGGTAACTGGAACTGAAATATATATATATATATATATATATATATATATATATATATATATATATATATATATATAAATATATATATATATATATATATATATATATATATATATATATATATATATATATATATATATATATATATATATATATATATATATATATATATATATATATATATATATATATATATATATATATATATATATATATATATATATATATATATATATATATTTTTTTTTTTAATTTTTAATTTTTTTTTTTTTAAATTTAATTTTTTTTTTCAGTTTCCAGTTTCCAGGAATCCATTTTCCAGTTTCCATTAGTCATTTCCAGTTTCCAGGTTCCTGGAATCCTTCCAGGATTCCAGGATTTCCAAGTTTCCAGCGGCCTCCAATGGCTCTGTGGCTTCCACGGCGACTATCGAACAAATGTTGTGTAATTTTCTTTCGTTATATTTTCAGTCAGCTTTCAAGCACATCAGAAAAGAGTGATTGCTTTATCGATATTTGATGTTATCGATAAATCGATTGGCACCATCAAAAAAAATGATCTATCAGTATTTAAAACCTTCTAAACCCCGCTTTTTGAGATATCCCTTGAGTTCAGCTCAAACTAACTTTTAAGAAAATAAAAATATGAAAAAGAACAGAAACGTAAAAGAAAATACATAACAAATTGAAATGTTTATATTTAACCTGTGAAAAATGTAAATGTCTCACAGCGTCGTTCAGAAAAATAAACACATCTGCTTGACATCATAGAAATAGCAGTCATGTGATCAGTAAGTTAGTACGATGATTGCCAGTCTCGTGTTTCGTGTGTGTGTGTGATGATAATTTATGATACGTGTGTATATGGTGTGTTAGGTTTTGTTATGTTCATAAACATATATAGTTGATAGTAATAATATTAATAATAATAATAATAATAATAATAATGTATGTATAATAATAATAATAATAATAATAATAATAATAATAATAATAATAATAATAATAATAATAATAATAATAATAATAATAATAATATATTTTGAGCGATTTGTGTGTATAGGTGAATTATGAACGCGCGGTAAGTTGAGCAATTTTGGTTACATTATTAACGAAATAACATGTCGAACCAAACAGAATGATATGCGCGGCTACGGATTCAGCTGTACAATGTTAATGCAGAATTAGCGGTATCTGCAGGGTATGTTTGAAAAAGTGTTAATATATTTTCATTTATGAACGACATATGTTGCTGGCTGCTTTTCTTCTTCTTCTTCTTCTTCTTCTTCTTCTTTGCTAACTTCTTCTTCCAACAACAACAACAACTAACTGGCACTTCTTCTTCTTCTTCTTCTTCTTTAAGCACAACGCAGCAATGTGGCTATTGCAACGCGCTTAACGCAAACGGAAGTCTATCATCCGAATCAGCAACAACAGCAGCAGCAGCAGCACCTCAGCATCAACCAACGATTCCTGCTTGCCGGCAACTTCCCGCTGCAGCTCGTCTGGCAACTGCTTGGTATTTCAACAACAACTTTACAACAAAGGAAATTTATTTTGTGTTATGTTGTACAAATATGACATGAATCAATAGATCAGTAGATCAATAACTCAATCGGCGATCGAGGATAGGAGAGCAGTTGGATGATAGTTTGATTTACTGATTACTGTTTTACCAATTACTGATTTACTGCTGCAAATGTAAAAATGCAAATTTAAGTTATAAACATAAAAAAAATAAAAATTTTTAGTAAAAAACAAAATGTTTAAAAACCAATAAAGCTAAAATAAATAAATAAATTTATAGTGAAAACATAATGTTTAAAGAAAACAAATAAATAAGCGTTATGTTAAAAAGATATGTATGACGTAATCAACGGTCAATCGATCAATGGCTATTAGATGGCGATCATTGGTCGTGGAAGAGGCAGGAAATTACGATTTGTACTGATTTGTTTACTGCTTTGGAAGTAATGTTGGCAAAATTTTAAGTTACTAAACATACCCTGTAGTATAACTAAATACTTAAAGTCATTAAAATACACAGTAACCAAATTTTATAGTAAAAACATATTTAAAGAAAATAAAAACAAAAAAATAGAAAGTTTTTATGTTGTGTTAACAAAGATACTTACTCAGCCTTGACGTAGTCAACCCTTCAGTGAATCAATGGCTCTGTTGATCAATGAGACATGAAGTTCGAGGTGACAGTTTGATTGCCGTTTTTGATTTACTAACGTGTTTATGATTTACGATTTACTGCTTTCCAAACAATATTTTTAAAAATATATTTTAAGTTACAAGCACATAATGGGAAATAATTTTTAAAATGTTCAAAGAAACAGCAAGAAAGAAGTTTTTTGTGTTATACAAAAGCATGACATAGTCAATGAATCAATAGATAATAAAGATCAATAGTCAATAGATGCATGGAAAGGTATGGAGGGTAGTTCCAGTTTATATTTGCTGATTTTTGGAAAAATTTTAAGTTATAAACATAAGAAGAAAAATTTTTAGTAAAAATAAAATGTTTAACAAATAAAAATAAAATAAATGAAATTACATAGTAAAAAGCTTATAATGTTCAAAGAAAACAACTATAAAGCTTTAACAAAAAATATGATCAATAGATCAGTAGATCAGTAGATCATGGAAGGGTAGGAGGAGTGGCTGGTTACAGTTTGATTTACTGATTTTGCTTTTAGATGCAAAAAATTTTAAGTTATAAACATAAAAGATAATTTTAGTTAAAACAAGATATTTTAAACAGAATAGCAAATAAAAACTTTGAGATATGTTATGACATGAATCAATAGATCAACAGATCAATGAATCATGGAGTAGTGGATGGGTGGTTTGATTTACTGATGTACTGATTTACTGCTGGAAGTAATATATGCAATGTTAAGTTATGAAGCATGAAAGAAAGGAAATTTTAGTTAAAACAAATGTTTTAAGTAATTAACTTAGAATAAATAAATTTTTAATAAAAAAGAAAACGAGAGTTTGAAACAGAAAACAAAGAAAATAAATGGACTGTTGTGTTGTACAAATATGACTTGAATATAGATCAATGAATCAGCATAGATGGATAGATCAATAGATCATGGATGAGTAGGAAAGGTGAAATAGGCTAGTTTGATTTGCTGTTTGCGATTTGCGATTTACTCTTTTTGGAAGTATGTAGTAGAGTCACAGAAGTATAAACTTTATAAAGTTAAAATCACGAAGCCAAAAAAACTAAAATGTTTAAAGCTGAAATACTTAAAGAGTAAATAAATTTTTATAGTAAAAAAACATAGTTATAAACAAAAATAAATAAATTTTGAAGACCTTCCCATACAAAAGCTGTAGACTTGGTCAATGGTCAATGGATCAGCAGATCAATGAATCAATAGATCATAGATGGAAAGAATGTTTACTGATTTACTGCTTTTAGGGTATGTAAAAAATGCTGGGTACAAGTTACTAAACATAAAGAAATATTTTGCAAGGCTAGATGTTTAAAGCAAGGCAAAATAAATAAGAAGTTTTTGTTATGTTGCCTGAAGCTGTGACTGGTCAATAGATCAGCAGATCGACCAGCTCAGCTGGGTCGGCCGCCTCATGGATCATGGAAGGGCGGAGGATAGAAGACACGATGACCCATATTCCTTACCAAAATCGCTGACTGGTAATAGATCCAGATCAATGAATCGGTGTCAATAGACTCAATGAGCATCAGGGCTGATTTACTGTTTACTGGCAATAACAAATACAAGGCCCACAAGTTATAAACGTAATAAAGAAATTACGGATTAAAAATATTTTAAACTGCGTAAAATAAATAAATTTTTAGTAAAAATGAAAAGGTTAAAAACAATTTGAAATAAATAAAGAAGTTTTTATTATGTTATACAAATGTGACAGTCCAATAGATCAATAGTCAATAAGATCTCATGGAAGGATGGGGAAGGTGAAGTATTTGATTAACTATTTACTAAATTTTCTTTGCGTGTAATCTACGTACAAGTTACTAAACATAAAGGAGATAAACCGTAAAATGTTCGCTAAAGATAATGGTACATATTAAAAATGAACAAAATAAATATAAAGTTTTAGTCTGTTATACAAAATATGACTTGATCAACAGATCAACAGATCAGCATAGATCAATAGATCAGCCGTCGGCAGATGCGGATGGACGGAGATGGCATCTGGAAAATGGTGCAATTTACGATTTACTGCTGGAAAGTGTGTAAATACTCCCAATTTTAAGTTATAAATAAAAGAATAATTTTAGTAAGCAAAATGTTTAAAAGAAAACAAGCAAATAAATAAGATTTTGTGTTATGTGCTTTCACAAAAACTATGACTTGAATCAATAGATCAATAGATCAATAGATCAATAGATGGATGAACCCAGTGAGTGGAATGGTACCAGTTTGATTTTGTTTACTGATTTACTGCTAAGGCATAGCAAAAATACCCAGAGGCCACAAGTTACTAAACATAAAATTAAGAAGTTTCAGTCAATGAATAAAAATGTTTACAAGCAAATATAAAATACAAGAAATTATACGACATAAAAAATAATAAGTAAAAATAAATAAAAGCCAAACAAGAGATAAAAAATAAAACACCAAAAAAAAATAAAAAAAAAAAATAAATTTAAATCAGTAAAATTAAAATAAAAAATAAAGTAAACACAAAACTACAATGTCAACATTACTAATATTAAAAAATAAAGCAAAAATAAAAATAAAAAAATAAAAAATTAAACATAATCTGTAAATGAAATAAAAACATAAAAAAATGAGCAATATATGCATCTCAATTTAAGGAAAATTATATTAGCGTTATAAAAGAAAATGAAAATAAATGTCAATCTCAATACGAACAGTTATCTTTGCGGACATATCACACGTATTTCCACACTAGATGTGTTTGTAACAGGTGACGGTAAACAGTGTTTACTAACAGGAACCACCTGGCTCCGGCCGCTACTGTTCTTCATGCGATGCCTTCCACACTCTGGCTGCTGGCGCTCCCTCTGTTTGGTTTTCCGCATCTGGCCACTATTTCTTTTTCAGCTGGGGACCCCTGGGATGCTCCGGCTCCCAGCTCTGGCCTCTCAGACTCCAGCTACTCTGCCCGGCCTCGGGATGGCTTCTGCGTGTGCGCGCTCTGCAAAAAGCTTACGGGCTCCGCCCTTTGGGGCTAAAATCTTGAGTTGGGCTTTCGACATCAGTCGAACCTCAAATTCATTCTCGCCGACGCGCCAAAACAAATGTACGACGTATCAGGCGCGTCAAGTAATGAAATGATGGAGAATTTCCAAGTCGGCCTGACGCTGATGGAATTTGAAACACTTCGAAAATGATTTCAAGCTGACTGGCAGCGCATGGAAAAACTCCCAAATCCTCGGAGACCCGACACGAATTATGGACAGACGTTCAAAAAAAAGGTTGAAAATGCTTCAAAAGTCAAAAATCGTAAAAAGTTAAGTTCAAGACTCTGCCTTTGGAAAGCTGGACCTCCGACCAAAATACTGCAGAGGCAAGCCTGAGATGTTGGGAGTCGAGATATATCGGGTTTGACAGTTGAGTGTGCCCTCACTACTATGTATCATAACTGCTATGTAATAATATGTAATATAATAATAATAACAACAACAATAATAATAATATTAATATATGTATGTAATAATATATATATATATGTAATATATATATATATACAATAATAAATAATAATAATAATAATAAAAATAATAACAAAAAAAATAATAATAATATATATATATATATAATATATATATATAATAATAATAATAATAATATATATAAATATATATGGGCAATTCTTAGATAAGCAGGCAATAAAAAGTACT
>JABUQX010065262.1:37500-44413 GCA_015478945.1 Trachelipus rathkii
TATCTTTATCATTAGAGACTTTATCTATTATTAAGGACAATTCTAATGGATACAAATTACTTATTGAATGGTATAATATTTGTCCATTACTTTGTTTAACTTTAACAGTTCTTATTTTGTTGTCATAACCAATTACAACTTCCATAACTCTACCCATCATCCAGAAGGGACGAGGCTTTAAGATGGATTTTATTAGCACTATATCATTTACTTTGATTTTATTTTCCCAAGAGATTTGATATATATCAGTCATAGCTTCCCTTAGATCTAATAGGTAAGCTTCATACCATAGTTGTTTAAACTGATTAAATAATTGCTCTTGAGTATCAAGAGTGCTTTCTAAAGAACCCCTGTCAGGTTCCTTCCAGACTTCTTCATTTGCATCCTTTAAAATAAGAGAAGTATTACAATTCAAACGAATGAATGAGTTAGGAGTTATGGTTTCAAGATCACTAGCTTCTGATCTATATGTGAGAGGCCTGCTGTTAATAGCATTTTTTATAAAAGACAAAGTTGTTAAAAGTTCGAAATAATTTAACCTCTTCCTACCAATAACTTTATACATACAAACTTTCAAAGTCCGTATTTGACGCTCATAAAAAGACCCCCACCAAGCTGAATAATTGGGAATACGAATATGCTTAATATTGTTAATTTTGAGTTCATCCCTGAATTCATTGGACCCCAGAGCCCTAGACAAGATGTCTGCCCCTTTCACGAATGTTCTAGCGTTATCAGAGTAAAGGAACTCTGGGATGGTATATAGGTTACAAAACCTTTGAAAAGCTAGTAAAAAATTTGTCACACCCATGTCAGGGACTAGTTCTAAATGAATTGATCTTACATTAAGACATGTGAATAATAGGATAAACATCTTGTCCAGTTTACCTGTAGTCTCATTAGTCACAAATATATGACCAGTAAAGTCAATGCCTGTGAATTTAAAAGGCATTACTAAATTCATATGATGTTTAGGGATGTCAGTGCACTTAGGATATTTAAAAGCATGCACATTGATTTTTTTGCATAACATACACTGATTTAAGACCTTTTTTATTGCTATGCGAGCTTTGGGAATCCAGAAACCTTGGTTTCTAATATAATTTAATGTACTATCTAATCCCAAATGCTGCATTTTTTTATGAGCCTTCAAAATTAATAAGGTGGTGAAGTGGTGGTATCTTGACAAAAGGATAGGATTTTTGATATCATAATTAAAGTATGTACATTTAGATATTCTACCCTTTGATCTTAAAATGTCATCACCATCCAAAAATAAATTTAAGTTATTAACTAGGTTAGGTATTGCACCCTTTTGATCCGATTTTAAAAATGCAATCTCTTTAGTATATGAAGAGTTTTGTACTTTTTTGATCCAATATTTAAGAGCTTTTTTGCAAGGGTCTTCCTTAGTAATTTTGCTTAGAAACATAAACAAATAACTAGTTATATTTATTACTTTTTCAAATTTACTAAATTTATTTATTTCCAATATTTCATCAATATTATTATGTTTATTATTAATTACATTAGTATTAAAATTTAATGTAGCAAAATTACTAAATTCTGGAGAAAGTGAAAGCATTAGAAATTTTGGCCACCTCTCCAGATCCTTACAAAGCCACTCTGGACCATGTTTCCACATATTTAAATTTTTCGCAAATTGTTTAAAAGTTAAACCCCTGGTCAAAAGGTCTGCTGGGTTTTGAGCAGTTTGCACATAGTTAAAAATAATTTTTAGTTTATATTTACTTCTGATGTCATCACACAAAGTGATAACATCTTTTAACCTGTTATTAACATACTTAGCCTTGACCTTGGTTTCACCTGTCAAAAGCCAATTAAGAACTACTTGTGAGTCCACACCTATATTTACATATTCAAAAATGATGTTAAAATAAGAGTCTAAAATAGTGGATATGCATTTTAAAGCTAAAAGGACTCCTAATAGTTCTAAGGTTGGAATACTATAGGTCTTTTTAACAGGTGTTACTTTGGCCTTGGCAAACAAAAGGTTATTTTTTCCTTCACTTGAACCATATGCAACAAACCCATAACATTTAGCAGAACTGTCACAAAATATATTCAGACCATAGGATTCACTTTCATTCACAACTTGACGTGGAAACTCAATCTTACTCAATTCATTTAAATCCTCCTTCAGTTTACCCCATTCAGTCAACATTTCCCCAGGTAATTTTTCATCCCATTCTTTTTTAGCTTCCCAAACACTTCTCATTAACAACTTCCCTCTTACGGTAATAGGTATTGTAAGTCCTAAAGGATCAAACAACTTGGAAGTTTCAGAAAGTATCTGTCGCTTTGTACTACACGAGCTCCTATAACTTACTGACGACACATGCAAGGAATCTTTCTTTAAATTGCATTTATACCCAAGCACCTTTTCATACTCATTTTCATGCTCCACATACCTACCATCCATTCTCATACTCTCACACAACTGCTCACAATTACTATTCCAAGAGCGAAGTTCAAACCCACCCTGGTTCATTCTTTCAAAAGTAAGATGGTACAACTTTTCCAATTCTTTGCAATTATTGCCTGTAAAAATCAGGTTGTCTACAAAAAAATTAGAAGACAAGATATCCCTACACTTATCATCAGGGAACTTTTCTACATGATGTTTCATTATATAATGGAGAATGAAAGGGGACGCTGTATAACCGAACAGTAAAGTTTTAAACCTGAAAGAGATTAATTCATCATTCTGATACCATAAAAAACAGAATTTGTTTTTGTCATATTCGTCTCTTAATTTGATAGACAAAAAGGCTTGTTTAATGTCACTAAGGACAACATAATTATTAGTTCTAAATACCAAAAGTAATTTTAAAAGGGAGTTCATTAAATCTAAACCAGCATAAGAAGCCTGATTCAAGGAAGGGCTGTCTTTAGATATTTTAAAAGAGCAATTAAAGACAGGTCTTATCTTAGTTGTGATCTGCTCCTCACTTCTTATTATAGGTCTGTGAGGTATAAATATATAATCACATCTCTTAAATTTAGGAATATTTACAATTTCAATTATATTATCTTGCAAATATTGAGAAAAAATATTATTATAACTTTCTACAAGTCCTTTTTGCTTAAGAGAAGAATAGACTCTATTCCAATACTCTCAAGGAAATATCAAAATTTGAAGCAACATTTTTAATTTTTTCTTCTATCCAAGGAAGTTTGACATAATAATTGCCATCCTGGAAAGAAATATCATTCTTAAATTTTTTAATCATGATCTCATCATAAGAGGCTAGATCATTATCCTCTTTAGTAGGAATACCAACACTCTCCATGGACAACAAATATTCAAGTCCATGTTCTACTTCAGAATCATCATAAATATTATCAAAAGGGTGAAAATAACTTTTAATAGGATTTAAAATCAAATTTACAATGGTTTCATTTACTAAAGCAGACTCCTCCTCTTCTATCAATGGAGATTGCATATTCACTTTACTTACTTCTATGATTTGATTTCTGGTTAAAAAATTTTGAACATTACCTATAGGTATAAACTTATTTGCAATTTTAAAACAACTTCCAGACATTATATTAACTAAATTAAAAGAAGGAAGAAATTGAATAATGTCTGTGCCTAATAAACAATCTATGTCAAACATATCATGGTCTCCACTGTCATAAAAAAAAGAATCAGCTAAAGGAATACCATTTTTCTTAAAATTTTCAACCGCTTTATTCATGCCGTGAATTCTATAATTTAAATTTAAATCATTGTCAATGAGGAAAGGCATGCTAAAAACTTCCCGATCATTAAATTGTAAACCCAATAACAATTGCTGAAAATTTCGCTGTTTTGCACCAATGAAAGTTTGAATATTGTACTCTAATTCATGTAAATTATCAAAATTATTAATTAAACCTGTCATGGCATTTTTAGATATGTAAGAGCGTTGACTACATGTATCTATTGCTCCTCTTACTGTAACCTTTTTGTTGCCTTTAAAGAGTTGAAAGGAAATTGTTGGCAACAAATACACTTTATCCACATTTTGTTGGAAACTTATACATAAGGAGCTAACAGACTCATTTTGCTCATTTGGGATATCATTGGGACAAAAAGCTGTTATATGGGAATTAGCTTTACACTTAAAACAATTAAATCTTAATTTATTTTTAATACCATAACATTTTTCAGGCACATGACCCAAACCTCCACAATGATGACACATGTTTAGCTCTTTGGCACGTTTTATACGCTGAGGCACTGTTGGATACTTGTCACATAAATAGAGAGGATGATTTTTTAATTGACATAGCTTACAAATTGTAGGGTTGTAAGTTTGAGTTTCTATTTTATTATTTACATACATTTTAGAATCTTTACTATTATTTACAGTTTTAAAATTTTGAAGAGTACTAGATTTAGGAGCTTTAGTAGCTTGAAAAACTTTATTTACTTTAGCTTTGGTTGATACATCCTTCCTATTTTGGGACAAAATACTTAAAGTATTAATAACCTCATTATAATGATCAAAAAATTGTACCAAAGTAGGATAATTATTTGCAATTTTATGTATTAATTCACTTTTAAACACTTTAGGCAATTTTTGAAATATTATATTACTCAAGAGTAGACTTCCAGGTGTATCAGCTTCTAAAAAGTCTACTTCATAACTCTTAAGTTCATAAATCATTGACCTAAGTTCATTTATATACACTTTCAATTTCAAAAAGCCTTCATCATAGCCTTCATCAACCTTAAGATCTAAAATATTATTTATATTTTCATTAATTATGAAAGGCCTATCAAGAAATTCTTTCTTTAATAACCTTAAGGCTATGTCATAGTTTTCATCTGTAATAGACAGATGGCTTACTACTTTAAGAGCATAATCCTTTAAAAAACTAATTAAATAAGTAAGCTTTACTGAATTGGTTAAATTACTCCTATTACCGATTAAATTATTAAATTTATTAAGGAAATTGGAAAAAAGTAATTTATTTTTTCCCAATCCATCAAATACTTCGCACTGCAACTTAGGCAGTTTGGAATCATTTATATTAACCTTATTTATTAAATCCAAAAAATTATCAGTATTTACACTCTCATTTATTTTTACAATTTCTTTAGGAAAATATTTTTCTAAGGACAATAACTCAGCTGACAACTCAAAATGGTAATCTACTTGACCTTCAAGCTCAGAATTAAAATAAGAAGGATCTAAATTATCTACATTATTATCAGACAACAGTATGACAATCTCTTCATCCAAACTTTTAATAGAATAGACTTCTTTCTCAATATCAGTATTTACAGCTCTAAATAGAGGCTCTGTTAATTTATTTTCATTACCAAAAGCAGTTAACTTTTTTAAATTATTAGTAATTTTTGCTTTAGAAATAGCTCTTTTTCTTATCAAAGCTTTAACAGAAGCTTTACAAGAGCTTAAGGCTTGAGCTTCTTCATCAGTTAGGCCCATAATTTTGATTAGGTATATCAACTTAGCCTATAATAAAATTTACTATTTGTAGCATAATTTAATTACTATACCTTAATATTAATAATTTTCTTAACCAATAAATGAAATCCAAATTCATTAAATAGGCAGCTTTATAATTTTCAATAGCTATAGCCTATTCGCACGCATGTACTGCTTGTAAACAAACTTAATTTCTAATTTTAGCATAAATTTGCTTTAATATATGATTATTATAAACTATCCTATCACCAATTACTAACACTATCACTTTTTATAATATATTTACACTAGAAATGCTTAAAATCCATTTCAATTTAACAAAATTCACACTTAAATTTAAATTCAGCCTTCGTGAATAATTTATAATATCGATATGTAATCGATATATCGATACATACTCGATACAAGTATTGAACAGGGCAATATCGCTCCACTATCGATATTGAAAATATCGATCTTTCAAAGAACAATACGTGATGCAATTCTCGATACGAAAATAGAAACTTTTTCTGAGTTGAAAATTAATTTTTGAAATAAAAAATATATGTTAACTTTGCTAAGTTATAAATAATACCAAACTCAACAAAATTGAACATATACTTCTTGGAAAAAATATTTAAAATAATAAACTGATTAACACTAATAAGGAAATATAAAAGTGTCTTACCTTATAAATAATTACGGCAACTTTAATATGCATAGGACCTACCAATTTATTACCCAAAACAGTTCCTGGCCAGGCTCTACCTCGAAATAATAAATCATAATTACAGAGATCCTTTGCATTGAATCACAAGATAGGAGCAATTAATGATGGTAGTTTCAAAAATTAATTTGACTTTCAGAACGATATTGCACTGTTCTTTATTTTTAACTTAAGGAATTTCAATTAGAGAAAAGTATTTCATAAATATTTCCCAACATAAACTAGGTTGGGATTATAGTATTATAGTCTAATTTAAGTAGAACTTGCACTTTTATATGTTTAACAATTTAGAAGTTGCATATAAACAAATACAACTTTTTCCGAACGATGGTCACAAGTACTAACTTTTCTTAGCCTTGTTTTTTATAATATTATGATCAAGAAAGGAGGATGCGCGATACATATGCGCCTTGCTCAATTGGTTAAATATTACAGGGAAACAATTGAATAACGTTTCTACTAAAATTTAAGTATAATTATTTTAAAAATAATAAAGTTAATAAATAAATTAATATTTTAACAATAAATATGAAATTTTTAATTATAATTTTAACAATATATATATATATGAAATAAAACGTTCTTTTTTCATATAAACTAATCAAAATTCAAGTTTTCTTTAAAATATTTTGAATAAAGTGATTTATTTATTATTTGTCACTTAATTTAAAAATGTTACAAACTTTGTTTACAATTAAAATTAAGATTTATTCCCAAAAGGGAAAGTCAAATTTAATTGTAATGG
>JABUQX010065263.1:0-12500 GCA_015478945.1 Trachelipus rathkii
CCGCAGAGAGAATTATTGAGTGAATAACTAATTGTGTATCATTGTATACTGTTACTGAATGTTCACCTATTTAAGAAATGACTCTGATACTACCTAGTTGATTAAGTACTGTTGTGGTTTCTACGAGTGATTCTGTTTGAAATTCATTAATTTGTAGGTAATTTTGAAATTCTGATAATGTTCGGGGTATTTGACTTCAATTGTTCTTAAAGTTCATTAACTAATAAATTTGAAGTACTTGCGCAAAGTTTCCTCAATATATTTTCTTTTTTTCTTAAATTTAATTTGTTTATTACTAACTGCATAATCATTTATCTATATTTTACTATAATTCTTTTCAATGACTAAAAAGGCTTTTTTAATATATTAAATTGCAAACTTTTTTATTCTGCTTTTATTTCAGCTAATTTCAGCGGATATTACTTTAGTTCTAATGTTAATGAGTTTATCCCATTTTTTATGAGTATTTATGGAAACTATATTCATTATCATTAATAAACAAAAAAATTCATCTCTTAAAGTATTATAATCATATCTTAAACTTACTAAAATTATTAATTTCAAAATTCTGATGGGCATTCTAAAGATACATTTAAGTCACAAAATGTCCTTCAATAAAATTTTACTTCACCGGAGTGATACAAAATGATATCTGGCAGTACTCTTGTCTCTTCATTTATGTTAGTGGAGATGGATAAGACTGCAGGTAAAGAAGTAATGCAAATGCCTGGATGTAAGCAATAGCTTTCAGAATATAATAAATGATTATTCACTTCTGAATTAAAAAATAATAGTCGCCCGTTTTTTTTACAGCTAGATTAGAATAACTTATTAATGTATTAAATTCTTTTCTCCTCTGAGCCTATGATTTTACTAGAGTTACGTTGATGTTAAAATTGAAAATTGAAATCAGGTTAGATACAAGTACGGGAAAAATAATTTAATTAATGAAATCCAAAATAATTAAAATAGATTGAATCTTACTAAAATGAAATCAAGTTTATGGATCTTTGGATATATAAAACTAAAGATTAAAATTTCCAACAATTCTGATTATATATTAAATGAAAATTAAAATTAAAAAAAACTTAAGTAAAAACTTAAAATTTGTAGCATTCTGATTATTATGAAATTATAAAATTAAAATTAAAGATTAATATAGCATGAAACTATTAATATTAATAAAAGCTGATCAGGCTAATAAATATTAATCAAAGCTGATTAATAATATACCCTAATGGATAAATTGCAAATCTGAAGTTGCAAGGATTTATTTTACAGCTTTAGGCTAGAAACTTAAATTAAAATAATTCCTTAATATTATATTAAAAGCGTGCTTGATTATATTTTTTCTTTATTTCTAATTTAAACGAAATTTTCGATTTTTATTTTGTTTTTTCTTTTTTAAAATAAAAAATAATAATAAACATGTTAAATAATATATATTGAAAGTAAAAAAACTATAATAATTTTTCATAGGTTTTTATTGTTTATTTATTGTTGCACAAGTGTAAAGAACCGACCCCTGGGGGCAAAAAAAAGAATTTCGAATTCGTAACGGACATAATAAATAATATAGGAACTTATACTTAAGTTGATGGATGAATAGAAAAGTTGTAAAATTGTGTATTTTGTGTGATATAACATAATACAAAACTTAAACATTCTGTATAACCTGTGGGTGATTTTATTTGTATTCGTTTAAATTATAATCTAAAATACAATAAAATATTTTCTACAGAAAAAAAAAGTAAAACAATCTAAGAGATTTTAACTCTTAGGAAGCAAATAGTAAAGTCTATTTCCTTTTCAAAGTCATCTCAAATAGCAAATGAACTGGAGGTCTCAGAATTTGTGTTGGTCAGAATTATTTTTGTGTTTGCTTCTTCCGTTCTTGGTGGTAGAGATTGAAGAAATTCATGCTCTCTTTGTCTTGTTGCTTCTTGTATACTCACTTGGTTCCACATCCCTCGAACCTCTGAATTGCTGGTGAGGTCTATACGACGGATCTTCTTTTCTATCATCTCTTGTGACTTCAGATGTTGATAAATCCATAATTTCTTCTGGAGGTGTTACCTCATCATCTTTGGGAAGTATTTCAGAACTTGGCACATTATCCCCTACAGTTCCATCTGCAAGTGGTGTTACCACCAAAGCATCCTCTTGTACTTCTGCAATGACAGGCTGTTCCTCATGTTCAGAACTGTCTGAAATATATGAATCCTCTTGTCTGATTGGTGATAGAGACGGTCTATATCCTCTTACTTGAAGTTCTTGTTTGTGGAGTAGAATTCATCAATCTACTTCCTTGAGGAGTATCAGGTATTATTCGGTTACAAGAAGTTTGTGTTTCTTCCACAGGATTCTGTTGTTCTTGTGGTGAATCCTCTGGTAGAACATTATGTTTTTCATCATAAAAATTAGGGGGAATCGCACGAGAAGGTTGGAGATTCTTGATATTTACTGTCGATCTACTTCTTACAGAGTCTCCATACTTGTTCTATCTATTGTAACTTTCGGGGATCAATGTTTCTTGAATTGCATTTGGATTTCCAAATCTCATCATTATCGAAAGAGAAATGAGATTCTGTAATCTTTTCTACTGGATTACTTTTTTACATTAATCCCGGTGATACGCGGAAATAATTTCGTTGAATTTAAAAACCACGAAAGCATAAGCTTATTTGGCTCCTTTATTTGGTATCTACAATAAAAGGACCTTCAAATCTTTTGTTCAATTTAGAACTTTGTTCTGGTTTTTTGACAGCATTTACAAAAACATAATCGCCCACTTTTAATTCTCTTTGCGTGGCATGTTTGTGCTGCTGTTCCATAGCTTTAAGGTTTCTTTTTCTAGATTTTCTCTAGCTAAATCTCTTATTGCTTCCATTCTTTCCACTACGACATCTACCTCATCTGATATGAATTTTCTATTTTCCGATTTATTTGTAAATTAAGAGACATAATCAGGCATTCTCGTAGGGAAGTCTCTTTATATATCCATGCAGGACGAAATGTGGAGATGATCCAATGGATCTATTATACGATGTATTAATTGCTATTTGAGCAAAAGATAAGTATTTTGACCAATCTCTATGATTATCCTTTACGAAATGACGGAGGAAATTTTCAATATCTGCATTAAATCTTTCAACTACACCATTTTGACTTGGTTTGTAGGGCAGAATATTAACTTTTTTTATCCTCCAAGCTTTGCATAGCTCTTTGAAGGCAGCTGAAGTAAATTCTGGGGCATTGTCCGAGGCTAAAATTTCTGGGCTCGAATGCCGACATATTACTCTTTCTTGTAAAGCTCGAGCAAATTCTTGGCTTGTTCTTGATTTACAAGCGACTAATTCGCAATATCGTGTCAAAACATCTCTGAATACGAGAATGTGTTTGGCACCTGAAATTGAACATGTGGGAAGTTTTCCTATACTATCCACATGTACTCTAGAAAACGGAGTATAAGGAAGAGGCCATCTGTTTATTTCAGCTTTTGGAGGCCTAGGACCTTTAACCTTAGCACATGAACACGCACTGAGAACCAGTCACTCCTTTACTAACTTACTTAGATGAGGAAAAATGTATCTTTCTCTAACTCGTTTTTTCAGTTCTTTGCTGTCCTCCATGCCCGCACTTCCAAGTGAAGAATTGGCACTTAGATCTATAACTGAGTAGATCATGCTATCTGGTAATTCTTTGTATTATAAGTTCCTTTCTATTGCAATAGTACACATACTGTTCTATGGAATATGTGGTATAAGTTTTAGGGTTTTCTTAAGCCCACTTAACTAATTCTTTTAATCTAGGGCAATTCTCTTCTGTCTCCCTATTGAAGTCTTTCGTTAGATATAAAATCTTTTGCTTGGTACACTCGGTTTCTTTTCTCCTTTGAAAAAATATAACGTTTGGGAGCTTTTGTGGGTGCTACTCAAATAGTCAGGCGGTATGTTAGTTTTCCCGTCTTATACTTTTATACGTTGGCGAATAATGTTCACAAACAAATCCCAGCGGGCTAGCCGTCCTGTCTGTTGCTTATTGCAAAATATAAAGCAAAGAGGTTGATTATCAGTTAATATGGTGATGGGATAACCAAACACTGTATTTTTAAACTTTTGAAGGCGAAGACAACAGCTAAACATTTCTTTTCTATTAATCTATCATAGTTTGAGTTCACTGCTCTTTACCACTCTTGAAACAAAAGACACGGTTTTTTTCCTTGCGTCATCTGACAATTGTTAAAGAACTCCCCCTATTCTAGTCGCAGGCATCTGTACCTATAAAAATGGCTTGGAATAATCTCGGGAAAAGTTAACTGAGGTTGAACAACCAGTTTCTCCTTTAAGAGCTCAAATGCTTTTTTGGGTGTTCTTCTTCATTCAAACTTAACATTTCTTTTTTCAATAAAAATTACATAATGTTTTCGCAATTAGTGCAAAGTTACTAATTAAAAAGCGAAAATACGAGAAAAATCCTAATAAGGATTGTGTTTCCTTAACACTTGCTGGTGGGACGAAACTCCTCATCGATTCTATCTTCGCTGTATCTGGTGAAATTCCGTCTCTTCCTATCTTAAATCCTAAGTATACAAAACTGAAGTTTGTAGAAAATGACATTTAGTCAATTAACTCTTAATTTTATTATCTCTAAACGCATGTAACTTTCTTTAAGTTTTTTCAAAATGTTCCTGGGCTTAATTTTTTACCATGATTAAGACATACATCTTACAATATTCTTGGGATAGTCCTAAATAATGGTTCAAATCGCGACTGCATTGTCCTATGCATAGGTACTTGGGGTCATTGCGGTGCCCAAATATTAATACTGGTTTTGGGCAGAATAATCCTTTCCCTTGTACGGAAAGCCATTAATTTCTGTGTTTTCTCCTCGACTTCGAGGGATATGGTTAAGCATCTACAAGTCACAACTAGTAAAAATGGTACTACTTCCTAGGGACGAAAATATCTCGTCTATTGAGGGCAATGGGTACACATCTGGGACGCTGAAAGAGTTTAAATACCGATAGTCTATACGGACTCTTGGTTTGTTAGAGTTCTTTTTTGCCAACCAGCCAGTCGAGTGAAACTATGTGGGCGAAATAGCAAGCTTTATATATATCCTTTCCTTTTAAAAGCTGCATCTGTTAAAATTATGATGTCTTCCAAGTAGCGAGTGTGGGAGACGATACTGTTTTCTAAAAATGATTTTTGGAGCATGCTGGAGTAAGTTCTATTGTCAATACTTTGTATAGGACACTAGCATGTAACTGCCATCATCGTCCAGAGCATGACGGTCCTTGTCATTTCCATTATACATAATCTAATAAGTTCTTCTTTAAATGCCTCAGGTTTCTGTAAAATAGAAACATTCTTCTTCCTCTTTACTTAAATTATCTGTTATTAATCTCTCTGTAACTGCATTTTTTCACTGTTTTTTATCTGATAAAATTTTCTGAGCAGGTTATCTATAGCTTATGTTAGATCCTATATGCTTATTCTCTATAGCAATAGCAGTTTTATTCTTTTTCTTCCTATTTAATCTTTAAATACAATGACACTTCCCTATGTTTTATTTCTCTTTAAATAAAAAGGTTTGTCACTTAGATTAATATAACTCAAATAACTTCATTGAAAATAAATTGCCACCATTTGCAAAAATATAATGGCCAATTATGTTTAATTGTTCTTAAAAACGTTAGTTATTTTCCAGTTCAAATCTTCTTTTACTCTCCAGGTCTGACTCTTTCAAATAACCATAAGATTGAGCAGGTGCCATAGTTTTTCTTCTATTAATGGCAATTGAACTTCTATTTCTTCGTCTGCTATTAAGGGTGTCTTTCCTCTACTGGAGGAAGTTGTGCAATTTTCTTCTTTGTTCTTTGATGAACAACGACGATCTTTTATTTTATTTCTACCTTTGTAACTTTTTCTATGAGCCCTTCTATTCATAATTACTCTTTGTAAGGCTTTTCCATGAGCCTTATGTAATAATTCTCTGTGTAGGCTTTTTATTCATGAAGCTTTATTAATTAATCTCTTGTGTAGGCCTTTTTTTCACTTGAGTCATCTATTAATTAATCCTCTGTTGTAGGCTTTCAATAATGGAGCTTTATTGAATTTTAATCTTCTGTGTAGGTCTTTTCACTTGAGCCTCTATTATTTACTGGTTACAGTTATCACTGTAATTATTTACTTTAAATTATCATTCTATGGGAAATTATCTATGAAATCTTTCTATGATTATTAATCATTCTATCTTCTTTCTTAATTATTTTTCATCTTGATTCATGAAAAAATAACTTCCTAACTTGGCAAAGATTTTACTTTTATTTCGTTATCCCTCTTCTTTAAAGATCAATTTGCGTGAAGAAAGGCTATTGTTAACAGTAAGACTTTTAGCTCAAAATACTGTACCAATAGATTAATTAAGATTCTCAACTCCCGTACTTCCGTCTTACACACTAAAAAGGTAACTGGGAATACTGTTGGTTCGTAGCCTAGAAGTAGAATCAACTTCTCCTTATGTGGTTGGATCAATTCTTGAGTTCCATATTCCCTTGGACCTATAAATACTAGCTTCTTAAGGACGTTTAAACTCTTTCTTTCTCTTTCTATTTCCTTTATCTATCCACCGATATCAAACACGGTCTTGTGCTCCTAAATCTAGTAGGCTATGAACTTCAACCTCGTTCTGACCTTTTTCTGGAGTCAAAAATATTGACAAAAAAATATTTTTACCAATTTTGGGGTCTAATTCCTACACAAAAGAAGCTAGAGGTTACTATAACTCCTCATCTCTCCGTGCTCTTACTTTAAGCTGAAGTTATTTTTCTTTAATTTACTGTCCTATTTACCATTTCTTCATTTAAATCTTTGCCTGAACTCAAAAATTTTGTTTTCTCGGAGAGATCGGGTTGAAAAAACTGTTTCGTCTTTCCCTTCTTCTTCATCTTCAGCTCCAAATATTTCTTCATGTTCTGGATCGCTTGATGATTAGAAATCAAGTGAACTCTGGTTGTGTTTTCTTGGGACTCTTACTTTGATAGCTACGCTCATTCTTGGAGGTAAGAGTTTTGACTTTCCTAGTATTTGACAATTTTTAAGTTCTCGACATTCGAGCTTTGGAACCCCATTATCAACAATCGTTGGGGTTATTATAATGGTATTGACCCATATTATTTTCCATTAGGTATACCACACAGGGGCTATTCTTTGGGCAATTAGACTCGAACCTCGGGCATTGGAACTTTCTACATACTCTACAATATTGGTATTTCCAACACAGTTTCTAGAATTGATGAAGCTAAAGATTCACATTTTAGCGCAATAGTCCATGGACTTTAATTTCCTTACTGGAGAGTTTTAACCACTACTCCCTTGTTAGGTCTTATATTTGGCGAAGGGCTTGTTCTTTTCCTGTAAATTTAGAAGTGTTACTTTTTATTGCCCCATACCATGGGTTCTGTTCTCATGAAGGGTTGTCATGTAGTTTTTTCCTTTTCTTAAACTTCACTTAATATTAGTGGCTATTGTTATCTGTAATGAACAACTCTAGCTGTATTTCTTCTCATCTTGTTCCAGACTCTATGGTAGTCTGGAACACGACTCCTTCTTCTGATTTAGACTAAGTTTCTTCTAAAATTTCCTGTTATGGTTAAAGAATGGATTAAAGACTTTTAAGACTTTTTCTCTAAGTCTTCTGTGATCTCTGAGTTCTTCCATACTCTCTAAAATCTTAGTCATAATTAAGGATATTTATCTGTGAGAGTAAATCAAGGAAGTCTGCAATATCTATGACGTTTTTTCTGATATTCCGCAAAGGAGATTTCTTCAAGTTCCAACATGAATTCAGTAAGAGTTCACATGTGGTCCCTTTGAAATTTCATGAACCTGTTTTCAATAAACCAGAAGATTTGCCTCGGCTTTTGTCTGTTTGAGAAAATCTTCATTGAATTAAAAAGTCTTCTAGGTCTTGCACCTAGAAAAGCTATTATTCCTTCAGAATATATTGACGGGCCTCTGATGAGAAAATCAAAGAAGAATCTTTATAGTCATTTATATGTCTATTTCTTCTGTCTTTCAGTTATTAGGCCTAACGTGCGTATCTTCTCTTGCAACGTCGAAAGATAATCCTTCAAATTTAATGCCTACCCAAACTTGGGTCTTGGTATTTCTTCCATACAATTTTAATTCTTTAGCTAATTCTGGAAGTGGAGGGGTATACGCAGCGTTTGGATAATATCCTCCATAAGGATGTCCATATGGGTAT
The DNA here is from genome assembly GCA_015478945.1 of Trachelipus rathkii. Lineage (NCBI taxonomy): Eukaryota > Metazoa > Arthropoda > Malacostraca > Isopoda > Trachelipodidae > Trachelipus > Trachelipus rathkii. Next base: position 8,272 of record JABUQX010065263.1, read on the forward strand.
GGGTTGTATCCAGGTTGCATTGTAGGAAGGGGTTGTTTGAAAGCAGCCTGTGTACAGGTGGCTGCATACTTTTAAAGATTATTAAAATATTTTGGGATGGCCCCAACGGACTTCTGCAGGTTGTCCTCCATATAAAGTATCACTTGCTTGGCTCTGTCCCCAAGCTCCACTAAACTCACTTCTATTTAATTATTTCTTTTGGGCCATTCCGAAGGGATAAGTCCTTCTTTCTATTTTGAAGGGGGGAGGTGGCCCCCGAGTGCATTTAAATGTATATTAACGGTATGTCCAAAACATTTGGGTTCTTTGTGGGACACTTAGTATTTCTGCCTACTTTTCTAGTATTTCCCTGGTTGATGCAGGTCCTTTAAGCTGTTTTCTGGGATTTGGGTTTATACGACATGTTCAATGTTTAGACCGGACAGGGGTAGACTATGAACTGAGGAAGTTCATATCTTTTGGTGGGGTTCCTTTATTTGGGTTTTGCCTCCTTTATTTCTCTCTGTTTCTGTCCGTTCAGTAGTCTTCATACTTTGTTCATTCATTGTTCTTTCATCTTGGAGTGACATCTTCTTATTGCTTACTTATTTGTATCATCCAGTCCTCATGTCTTGTCTCTTGTTGAATTTCCATTATTTTCTAAGTCCTATTATCCCCTTTCAGCTCCTCCTGAAAAGCATTAGGGTCAACTGGTGCCGGCATATAGCCTTTGAACCAAGTAGCAGAGAATGAGAAACAAGTAGAAAAAGATTTCAAACCTTTGTTCAACATAGTCCATCGTTAAACTTTAATTAATTCATTATGTTCTATAAAATGACTAGTTCTCAAACTTTTTAATAAAAATTAAAAAAAATTTAAATTCTTTTTTATATTTTTCTTCAAAGTTTTCAAAAAAAAAACACTAAGTTTTCAAAAAGAGATTGTTACATGGTCCAACCCTTCTAGTGCTAGTTTAAAGGTTATGGGGATCTAGCCCATCCCCAAATATTTTTCCAAATTTTCTTAAATTATCCACCCAAGACCAATTCTACTTATACTCAAACAATGCGATTATTTTAATATTACCTTTTGATTAAGTTCATGAAATATTTTAAAAGATCATTATTTTATTATTGCTGTTTCTTGTTTTTCACAATTTTTCTTAACAAATTAGTTTTAATCATTTTGTATACAAATACAAAATTATTTATTTGTCAAAATTATTTAAAAGTTTAGGAATCAAAATAATTTTCTCTTTTAAAATTTTTTAAACAGTTTCAAAGTTCCAAAAATAAAAATAAAGATCTTTCAAAATTATTAAAGTTCAAAGTTAAAAAATAAAAATAATTTTCTTTCAAAATTATTTTAAAATATCAAAGGGCTATTTTCAAAAATAAAAAGTAATTTTCTTTCAAATTTATTTAAAAATATCAAAGGTCTATTGATAATTATATTTCATTAATCTCTGTAATTAATTTAATTAAGAAACAAACTTCCCTTTTCTAGTCGGTGTGTGTTTTAAAATTTAAAGGTCCAAAACTTATTTGTTTCTTCCCCTTGGTCAAAAGGTTATTTGTTTCTACCTGTTCTGCAAAGTTCTTCCAAGTTTCTTTCAAAAATTGTTCCTTGTTCTTTCTATTTAAATATTTCTAAGTTGGAATCAATCAATTATATCCAACCAAATTTATTCTGTTTTTTTATAAGATTGTGGTTTTATAATTTCTTGTGTGCAGTAGAATCATTTTTAAATATTTTTAGGTCAGTAAAATAAATTTCATTTTCTGTAGCTAAATTACAATTCTGTTATTTTTTTGGTCAAAAATAATAATTTCAAAATTGTTAATTCAGATCAAAATTACATTATTTTCTGTATTTTGGTCAATTGCAATTGTTTTGATGCCTTTTGTGGCGGTTGTTTGCGGGTGGGTGACTTTGGTGACCTTTGGGTGACCTTTTGGTGACTGTTTTGACCTTGGTGACCTTTGGTGACTTTTGAGACCTTTGGTGATCCTTTGGTGACCTTGTTGAACTTGGTGACTTTGGCTGATTTTATGACCCTTTGGTGTACCTTTGGTCCCAAGTGCCTTGTCTGGGTGGCCTGGGTCTTGACCAAAAGGTTTTAATTTTCTTGTAAATTATTAATTATGTTATTGCTAAATTACGGATTTCCGATAATTGAATAGAAAATCAACTAGCTTCACATTAAACAAAAGAAAAAAAACACCTTTTTTTTATTTTCACTATAAAAAAAACGGTTAAAAAAAGTGGTTAAAATAACCGAAATCCGCAAATTGATCAGTAAAACTTTGTAAACAAATATATTAGTAATAATTATAATGAAAAAGTATTATAATTTTATTATTAATAAAAAAGAAACGATATAATATATATATATATATATATATATATATATATATAATAATATATATATATATATATATATATATTATTAATATATATTATATATAATATTTATAATATATTATTATAATATATTATATATATTATTATATATATATTATATATAACAACATTATATAATATATACCATCTGAAATATTCGCGGGTTACGACAAATCTATTATTCCTATAATCTTAATGCAAAGGTAGTTTTTACATCTACAGTAGTTATCACCCAAAAAGAATATATATATATATATATATATAATATATATTTTATATATATAGTTATAATATATTATATATATATATATATATTATAATATTATATAATATATATATAATATAATATATATATAAAACGATGTGTGTGTGTGTTGTGTGTCAAGAGAATATAGCGCGAAAAAGGGAAAAGGAATGGGGAAGAACTGGAGGAGAAATGAGGGGTCAATTGGGCCAAAGATTTCAATCCCTCACTCTTGGAGGCGATATCTCTTTCCCCTGAATTCGATTCTCTCACTCAATGACAATCTCCCTTCCCTCCGGATACTCCAATATCAGCTCCAGCCCGATTTTTTTCCTTCTCCGAATATCCCTTACTCTTACGTTCTCATTCATACTATTATTGAATGAATCTACCAATTCAAATGCACGACAGCATTTTTGACATACATCTCTTATGACGATTTTATGGTTCTCCGTTGGCTTCCTGTTTTGAATTTATCAATTCTTTAACTAGCTCTAATTTCTTAACTAATTATAATTAAGAAAAACGGTTTTCACTAAAATGATTCTCTAACTCTATATTATCATTTAGTAAAATAATAAAAAAAATAAATTAGTCAGTCTAATAGTTTTTACAGGTGTCAATTTCATAATCTTTCTATATATATTAAAAAACTTCCTTTTGGAACTATATAAAGAAAAAAAATGCATTAAACAATTTTTTGTAATTAATAAAGGACGTTCTCACTTTTGCTTAAAAAAAAAACAAAAAAAAATACTACAAATAAAGACAATAATGTCATAATAAAAATTAATATTTAATATATTCTTTATATATTAAAAAAAATGTTTCTAAAAGTTTTGTTATTTTCACACTTTTCACACATATTTTAAGTAGCTCTTTGCTAATAGCTATTATGGGGAATTTTCCTGTCACCCATTTGTAAAAATTTGTTTTGTAATTTTTTGGAAAACAATAACACTTGTTTTCTTTAAATTTTAACACCTTTGTGTTTTGAAATTCCCACAAAATTAAGTATAACGTATATTAAAGCCCAAAGGCGATAAGATAAACATATACTCTTTGTGTAATTTCTATTAATTTATTGAAACTTATGCATAATGAAGCATAATTGCTTATTAAGACCCAAAGGTGATAATAAGCCCATACCACTTGCATATAGTTTCCTATCTAATTTAAACTTTAGTGTGAAATTTGTTTTTTGTGTGAAAATTAATTTCTGTACTTACAGTACTTCTAATGGATTTTCCACCTTTAATTGCTTGACAAAGGTTTGGATTCGGAATCATCTGTTGGTGACAAAGAAGTCTCACGGAATTGCTTAAAACAAAGGGCATTTGTAGACACAGAAGAAATATCCTTAGATTCGTATAGGCGTAATCCTCACCGTTCTTAGGCCTATATGTCTTTGTAAGTCCGTAATTAGCCTCTATCTCGTACTTATACACGCGAGACGGCAATGACTCCATCTCAAAGGGGAGAAAATTTACAGCCTCAATATCGGAAAGCGCGTCGAAGTCTGGTGAAAATAGAATTTCTTTCTCTAGCACCATATGGAGGTTGATAAACGCACAATTCCTTGAGAGGCTTTAATTTAATCAAC
>JABUQX010065263.1:17500-25671 GCA_015478945.1 Trachelipus rathkii
TTCTTTCTTTCTTCTTCTCTTCTTCTTATCGTTCTTCTTCGCTTCTTCTTCCTCCATTCCCTCATTCACTACTATCCTTCTTCTTCTTCTTCTTCTTCTTCTTCTTCTTCTTCTTCTTCTTCTTCTTCTTCTTCTTCTTCTTCTTCTTCTTCTTCTTCTTCTTCTTCTTTCGTCTTTCAAAATATTTCTTCAATTGATCTGCCTGTATTATATGATGTCATTCTCAAATTTTGTGATTGGGTGAAAGCCAGGACACTCCCCAGGCTCCATAAGACCAAGAAAACTGCTCTATCAGGCATATACCCCATATTGCATAGTAAGATATAGTTGAAGCCACATCATAATCACACACACAACCATTATGACCACTACTATTACTAATATCGATGATATTAATATATATAGTATATATATATCTATAGGGTTTTATTATATATAGTATATATATAGTATATATGAGTATATACACTCCACCCCTCCACACGGTACTGTGTAGTTATTATATGTATTATATATATATATAGTTTTATATATATATAGTCTGTAGTATATATATATATATATATATTATATTATATCTATTACTATATTATATCTATATATATCATATATAGTATAATATATATATATAGATATATATAGTATTAGTATATATATAGTATATATATATATATTATAGCTATATATATAATATATCTATTATTATATAGTATATAGTATATTATATATAGTATAGGTAGTATGATATAATTATATAGGTTTATTATATATGATATAGAATATGTATATTTCATATATAAATGTAGTACTATGTATAGTATATATTATATATTATAATAATATATATGATATATATATATATATATACGGTATAGTTTAGTAGTAGGTATATATATATATATATTTATAGTATCTAGCTAGTATATGTATTATATATTATTATATAGTGTAGTGATGTTTGTATATATAGGTATCGAATCATGATAGGTAGTAATATAGTATAGTATATATTATGTGATAGTAATAGTATATAATATATAGATATATATTATTTAGAATATATATATATAATATATTATAAGTATATATTATGAGTATATATGATAAATAAATAGCTTATATATACGTATTATATATATATTTATATATATATATTACATATATATCTATATAGGTACGGTATATATAGTATATATAATATACTATAATATATATTACCTATATATGAATATATATATATATATACTATATAGTATTATGATATAGTATAATATATATATATAATATATATAGTATAGTATATAGTATATATAGTATATATTATATATTTAGGGTATGGATAGATTGACTTAAATGATATTAACTACTAGTATATATATATATATACTGTATATATGCATGAAGATAGTGATGGTTCGACCGTCTCCAGTTATGGTGAAGCGCGCTGAGGTAGAATTTTTTCTAACTGCAGTAACGAGTTCTCACTTAAGAGGTATTAAACAAGGGGTGGTAGAGGCTTGTCTTCTTATGATATTGCGTTGCATAGACTCTTCTACTACTTTTCTGTTTCGCCAGTGTTATATGACAACACCTTACTCACCCATGGGGCACCGGTCTGGGGAAAGAAGGTCGGGTGAAGTGATCGATGATGATTGGAGATGGATGATGATTGATGATGAATGTATGAACTGATGATGATGATGATGATTGAATGGTACTATATATAATATATATATACTATATATAGTATATATATATATAGTATAGTACTATATATATGATATATATATCTAATATTATATATATTATGTACATATTATATATTATGTATATTAGTATATATTATATATTAATATATATATGGTAATATTAATTATATATATAATTGAATATATATATATTAATATATATATAATATATATTATATATATATATATATATATATAGTATATAAGTACTTACATATATCGATATTTTATACGTATATATAAATATATATATTATATATATATATATATATATATATATATATATATGTAATATAATGATATATATTATATATATATATATATATTTATAAGTATAATAATATATAAATTATATTATATAGTATAATATAATATAATACTACTATATATAATTATATATATATGTACTATATATATTATATAATATATATATATATATATATAATTTATATATATATACTTATAGTATTATACGTATATATATAATATATATGATATATATTAAGGAGTTCATAAATCAAGATTTGACCTTATTATTAAGGAAATAACTATATAATTAATTATATATATAGGTAACATAATATAGTATAAGTATATATGATATTTATAATATATATATATATATATAATTATTATATATATATATACTATAATATATATAATAATAGTATATTTAAATACATATATAGCTTATATATATATAATAATATGTATATGTATTATAATAATATAATATATACGTAGTATATATTATAATATTTATAGTATATATAGTAAGTTTATATATAATATATTAATATATATTAATATTAGTGATGGACGATTAATCGTGCAATCGCCATCGCCCCTCGTCATCGGGGCAAAAATCGGCATATGTTGTTTTCAAATCGTCAAAAGTCGTCAATCGGGCATTTCGGGTCCGATTATTTTGCCTTCGATCGTAACGTTTGAAACAAATATTAAGAATGTTTGGAATAAGATATTGAAACATCAACTATATATCACTATATATGATATATATATATATATATTATTAAATATATCACTATATATATAATATATATATATATATATTATTATATATATAGTATATATACTATATATATATTATTATAACTATATATATAATTATATATATATATATATATATAATAATATAATATAATATATATAGTAATATTTAATATATTATATATTATATGATATATAGTATAGTATAGTATAATATATATATATATATAGTAGTATATCTCACAACTTATATATATATATATAATATATATATATATATATATTTAATATAATATGAATATATACTAGTATTTTACCCATTTTGATTAAGGTATGTATGACGTTCCAGTGCCTAATGGTTCGCCTTTCTTGTTCTGCGTTCATATCCACAGCTCCATCCTCCAGACATCTTAAGGAGAACAAGTGACCATCTTGTTATGCCACAATATCTAGACATTATACACATACTTATATCCAAGCTATTTCCACACCCCTCTTATAGACAGCATCTTACAGACACATCTCTATCCCTTATACTCCCTAGTGTGGGGCGGAAAACGGAAAAAATTGCCGGAGATCCCGTATCGTCCTGCGTGTTCGTCAGAAGGCACTAAGTGATGGGTGGTTAAGTCTGCGGCTTGGCTGGCCACCTAACCACTGTATCTTTTGCCAGGAATCGTTATCGCAGGCTGCAGAGATGGTCGTGATCGCCCGCCCTCGGCGTCCTATCCTTTCGGCGAAAATGTCATGAATCGTATTGGATACAGTGGAATGTAGGTAAATGTGAGGAGAAGAGCGTGATGGAGTGTATTTAGAAGAGAAAGGGCAAATTTTGATTGCTCGCTGTGACTGTTGAAACAGAGCAAAGAAGAAAGGAAACGGTGAAAATGAGTGGTGTGGTGTGAAATGGTGTTTGTGGTTGCGTGGTGGAAAAGGAATGAAGAGGGGGATAGAAAAGGACACTTTTGCACTTCTGATAAAGTTGACTTGTGGTAGAGAGCTGTGGTAGATTTTTGTGTGTGTTGAGTGCTAGAATTTCTAAAAAAGGTTAACATTTAAGTTTGGAATAAGTAAAAGTATGGGGTGTGGCTTGCGACAATGGTCCCATCTGAGAGTAATTTTGAAAAGTGCAATTTTCTGGGATACAATCTGAATGATGTTTTTGGATGAGGTGAGTAGGGATTTAGTTCATTTGCCACATCTGCCACACCTAAGGATTTTTTTTACAGTTTGTCACCACCTACTTCACAGGTCAGAGCCTATTGCAAGGGGGGGTGTTAGTAAAAAAGCTCAAAGTTCAGCACCCTCCTAGCCGTCAAATTACGGGAGCCGAAAGATTGAACACCAGGACGCAGGCTTTTAAAGTGGAGGCAGAATTAAATTGCAGCAGCGACAGGTCAGAAAGATGGGAAAAGTGAAAATTCCACAGAACAGAAAGGTGGGCGGGAAAGGGAGGAGGGAAGCAACAGCGGAAACTAAGCCTGGAGTTACCAATATAACACAATATCAAGCACAGATTACAGCACTCTTGGTGCTATCGAAGGGCGCGTAAAGTGTGGTGGTACGGCAAATAATAAGTTCCCTCAGAGCGATTTGCAGCTGGGGTGCCTATCAGGAATTACGAGATAAAGCACCTGAGCCAAAAGAACAGTTTGATGACAAGCCTTAGACAGCTTGTACGTACGACCCCTATCCAAAAGCCGGGTGAAGACAGAGCCCCCCCCCCCAAGATATGAGAACAGTTACTCCATACATGGGGGAATGAGACCTTTGTATAGCTGGAGCACTGAGAAGAGAAAAAGTCTCGCAGTCTAAACAGAACTTCCCAGTTTCTTTGAGGCCGTCGCCCTAGCAACCGTTGTGACAAGAGGTTTCCAAGACATTTGTTTTTTGTAAAATTTATTTGTTAAGGCAAGGGATGTTTATATTCCTCACATGGTAGAGCCGAGAGAACCCGTCAGAAAGAAGGAAGAATAGGAAAAAGGTTTAGAATATCGTTTTAAGAGAAGGAGATTTTTCAGAAAGTTGGGTTTTTTAAACGAATTGGAATTTCACAGATAGAAGGTTGAGAACGACCCCATGCCGGAAATTCCTAGTCCAGTATAAAAATAGGAAAGGATTAAGACAAGAGGCAAATTTCTAGAAGTCAAAGAGGAAAGAGAAGGAGCAGCATTTCTTTCAAGAATCCACGGTTAAATCATCGGTAAGTGAGTTGAAAGAGTTAGCTTTCCAGGGTGGGAAGGTCATTAATGATAAGTAGGAAATAAGTAGGAACAAGATAAGACAGACCCCTGAGGAAGCACCAACTATTGACAGAATAAAGAAGCAGAAGTCCGCCGCCCATCACAAACAGCCGATATTTAGAAGATGATTTGAAACTAAGCTAAGACATAAATGTAAAGCAAAGAGAACAAGAACGAAACCCAAAGAAGGGGAGCTTTGGAGAGCAATGATGCGTGCCCCATACTTGGTCAATTGCTTTGGATATGTCAAACGCCACCGACGCCAAGTCTTCTCCCCGTAGTTTCTTATGGCGGAAAACCAATAAATACGGCTTGAAATAGGAAGTACGTAGAATCGCCAGGAAGGGAAACGTCGAGCGGCTTGAAAGCCGTAACCTGGCTACGAAAGAAGGAAAGAGTTTCCAGATAGATCTAGAAGTGAAAAGTTGATGAAAAGGGTTTCAAAGGATACTTAGATAGAATACAAGTGAGAGGCGTATAGAGCGCAATAGTTAGAGGGATCAGAGAGGCTTTCCTTTCGTTTCTGAAATATAGGTGGACAATGTGCCGGTGCTAGTATTGAGGACATAGAGGAGTATAGTTTGAACGAGGCGCGGGGATAGCATGGAAGACACTCCGCTCAAAAACAAAACTTAGGGAGGAAGGCCATCTAGGCCACCCGTCTTCCTATCCCTCCTTAGATTTCAGGGGCCTATGCACCGATCAAATCGTAATTCAACGAGGTAAAGAGATTGAATGTGCAGAGGCAGAAGGAGGAGGAAGAGAATACCAGAATCGTCTAGGGTTGAGTTAGTGGAAAGTAGGAGGCCGAATAAGATTGGCCTTTTTCGTCTGGAGAATTAACAAACAAGAACCATAAGAGGGAAAGGGAGAATTGTACAGAAGTTTGCTAGGAGAATGTTTTTGGCAAGAGGCCAGAAAGATTTTGTCCAGTAGGAGAACCAGGGAAGTTAAGCACTTTCGTTTTGCATTGAAAGCCCGCTTTGCTGGTCGAAGAGTATCCCCTGCAACGATTTCTAGGCTGAAGTGAAAATTGGCGAGAGTGATGTGGAAAACGAGAATTTTCCAACCCTCCGATACGCCACTGGTCCTCATCAGGCCTGAGAATGGCCAGGTAATCAAGCCAACGGATTTGAACCCATGGTTTAGTGGAGGAGAGAAAGATTTAAGTTGGAAGAGAAGGAATGAACTTGCTAGTCCCCAATCCGAACGTTACAGCTTCCTCCTTATGCTTAAATATTTTAATACGATCCACCATCATGTAAATTCCAAAGCTGAGGTAGCGTAATTTGCTATCATCGTGCAACATTGGAAACCTTACATTTAAGCTCCTTGGTCTAAATATTTTATTCATATACATATAGGAAGAACAGCAACTTGACCTAAGAAAACGTTACGGACCACAACATGTCTCCTCATTTCCATTAATAAATTACTTTCATAATTAAAAAATATATTTTGATTATTATTAATTATTATTATTTTCATATTAAAATATTATTATTATTATATTATTATTATTATTATTGATTATTTATTATTATTATTAATTATTATTATTATTATTATAATAATATTATTATTATTATTATATTATTATTATATTATTAATTATTTTATTTTATTATTATTATTATTTTAATTATTATTATTATTATTTTATATTATTAATTATTATATTATTAAATTTAAATTTTATTAATTATATTATTTTATTATATTAATTATTTATTAATTATTATTCATTATTATTTTATTATTATAATTCTTATTGGGTTGAACCCCTGACTCCCCTGTCTACAGCCTTATGTATATGTATTATATATATAATATATAGTATTATATATATCTATCAGTATATATATATAGTATATATAATTATATATTACTATATATTATATATTATAATATATATATATATAGTATATATACTATATAAATATATAAGTATATAATATATAATATATATATATGAGAGAGAGAGAAGAGAGAGTATTTTTTTTTAAATATTTTTTTTCAAAAATAATCGTCATATGGCGATAAATTTCATTAGGAAGAATTTGAATCCGTCATCGTCATGCATCATCTGGGAACATTTCATAATCGTACCCATAACTTTATATATATATATATATATCATATATATATATATATATATTATATATATTATATATTATATATATATATAATATATATATATATTATTATAATATAGTGATCTAACATTAATGTTAATATACTATATCTTACCCAGGGGTCATGATCATGGTGTAGGCAGGGTAGGTAATTTCTACCAATATTTTAGTCTTTTATAGAATATAATTAAATGGTAAGTTAACTAAATTATTAAAATTTTAATATGTGAATAGTGAAAAAAGAAACTGATTTAATGAACTAATTTAAAAGAAGAAAACAACTAACCTTTGTAGTAAATAACAGATTATAATAATTATTCATTTGGAAATTGCCTTCATTCTCCTTTTCTTAAGAGTAGAAGATTCTAAGCTTATGGGCGTACATAAATTCTTCATATTTCATTAAATATAATATTGGGGCCAGTTCAGGCCGCTCCATACCTTGCTTCCGCGTGAAGAAGGTAAGACGAATAAATTTGCAAATATGAAAGAATTTTGAATATCTCTCTCTCTCTCGTCTCGTCTCCCTCTCTCTCTTCTCCCTCTTCTCTTTATATATATACATATATATATATTTAAATATATATAATATATATAATATATTATATATACGTCTATATATATTATATATATAGTATATATATATCTATAGTATAATATGTATATATATATAGTCTAATTATATTATATCTAGTATATATATATTATATAGTATCATATCTATATATATATATATATATAATATATAGTATATATAATATTATATTCTATATATACGGTAGGCCATATATATTGATATATATATTGATATATATTATAATATTATAATATATCCGTATATATATATAAGATATATATAGTATCATATATATTATATATATATATATATATGTATATTTTATTATAAATAAGGAAGAATCAGGATTATTACAATTTTTATTTCCTTTATTAGAATCGACGTTCCGAGAAAATAACGTTTCTCATCATCAGGATAATAGAATGATAAAATATAATAAAATAAAGTAACCCAAGTA
>JABUQX010065264.1:2500-10000 GCA_015478945.1 Trachelipus rathkii
AAAATCCAAAAGGGTTTGAAAAGGTTTCCTTTTCATACACAAGGACATTTTAATCCTTTTAAAGTAACTAATTTTCACAGAATAACTTAAAATCCAAACAATTTTACTGAGGCCATGATCGTAAAGGCAATTGATATAAAATATTATTGTAATAAGCCGTGATATAAACTTTAAGACACTTATTGTTTGTCTATATTAATTTTATTGTACTTAATACTGCGTACAATTTTATTAAGTTAATGAGAATCAATCTCAACTTTAATGAACCCGAATACTTAAATATTGACAACCGTATACGTGTTCACCAGATAATTACTGAAAGATTACTAAAGAATTTCTTTTACTGACTTTTGGGAAGGCACGTGACCAACCCGCGGAGTGATATGATGAATTTTTTAAGCCTTTATTAATGACTCATAATACTGATATTTTTATATTGTAGTCTAAATTATAAAATGACCAATATTTAATAGTTTTCTAAATAAATTTTCATACACTCCGGGCAGAGGATTGCTTCAAAAGAGAAGCAATACCCTACCTTTGAGTTTACTTTAGCTGTGTGCTTGCGTTTCCTTTAATGGTTTACTTCATTTAAAAACAAAATTTTTTTTTTTTTTACTTTCTTTTTATTTAAAAACTTTAATCTACCTTAAAATTACCCTAAACCAAACTTAATATTACCTTAAACCTAATTTTACTACTTTATTTATGCAATTTATTATAGATTTGACAAATTGGCTTGCATAAACTGCCTCTGTTTAAGAGCAGCTTTTCTCTGAGGTCTTATTGTATTGTCATTACTATCATTATTATTATTATTATTATTATTGTGTGTGTGTGTGTATTATTATTGTGTTAATTTATTTGTTCTAGAACCAGGTCTGTTGCTGTTGTCATCATGTACAGGTGTTACATTATTAACAAACCCTCCTGTATTTAATTCGAGGGGGTAAAGGTTACTGATGGAATGCAACCCTATTTCACCAGAACCAGTTTTTAATTTTACTGATCTGATGTTATTATCGTGACCTACTATCACATCCATCACTCTGCCCAATTTCCAAAATGGACGCGGTTTATTGCTGTCTTTATAAGAACCACATCTCCCACCTTTACTTTATCTTCCCAAATACCCTGAAACAAGTGTCTAGACCGCTCCCGGAGACTTAAGAGATACTCCTCATGCCACAAACGCCTGAACTCTTCATAGAGTTCATTTTGCTTTATGAGGGTAGAATCCAGTACCTCCTTGTTGAGTGCACTGCCCATCTGATATTCTACTGTATCAAAATTACTTTTAAATATTAAATTACTGTTAAACATTACTTTCAAAAAACAATTGGGCGTTATTGCCTCCAACTCAGAGGTACCAGATCTATAGGTTAGGGGTCTGGAATTGATGGCATTTTCTATGTCAGACAGAGTGGTAAGAAGCTCAAAATAAGTCACTTTACTTTTTCCCACAGCTTTGTACAGACACTGTTTCATTACTTTTATTAACCTCTCCCAATGGCTGCCTTGCCATGGAGAGAAGAGGTTAATTTTTACATGTTTGATCTGATTTTTATCAAACTCCTCCTTGAAAGCATCAGTATTAAAGGACTCTTCTATTATTTTGCACCCTTTATTGAAATATAATGCATTGTCACTATATATGTATGATGGTATACTAAATTTATTACAGAACCTTTTGAAGGCTAACAGAAAGTCAGAGGTGTTCATAGAGGGTACTAGTTCTAAGTGTACAGCTCTGATGTTTAAGCAAGTGAAAATTAAGATGTACATTTTCTCTAACTTTGAAGTGTTGTTTTTGACATATACATGAGAGGTAAAATCAATACCTGTATGTTGGTAAGGTTTTATAAGATTCATGTGTGTTCTTGGTATGTCAGTGAAACGTGGGTACCTGTAAGAAAGAGCATTGTACTTCTTGCATGTAATGCATTCCAATAATACTGATCTTACAGCAGCTCTACCCTTAGGTATCCACACACCTTGATTTCTGATGTAATTAAGAGTAGTACCAATGCCAAGGTGCTTTACTTGCTCATGGGCATATTTAATAAATAACAATGTAAACATGATTTTTTCCCATTAATATAGGATTAGCTTGTTCATAGCTGATAAGAAGAGCCTTATTAATCCTGCCCTTGCTTCTTAAATAGCCTTTTTCGTCAAGGAAAAGATTTAAGTTTAAAACCAAGGGAGGAATTTCTGAATCTTTCAAGGAAGCTACTTTTACTTTTTGTTTATAATCTTTCAAAAATTTAATTTCATTAGCAAAGGATTGAATTTGATTTATTTTAAGCCAATACCTTACTGATTTTTGCTGGTAATCAACATTTATTTTAATTTTACTAAGCCATTTAAAAATCCAGGCAGTGATTCTTAAGACTTTTCGATAGCATGAATATTTACTTAAATCTAAAATACTAATACATGTATTTTCTAATATATTAACATTTACCATTAATAGAGGTAAAGACTCTTGTGGCACACTCAGCATAGGATACTTGGGCCAATTGTCTAAATCATTAGTTAACCAAACAGGACCATGATACCACAGAGCAAATATTTCTTTAAACTTTTTAAAAGTTAAACCCCTAGTTAAAAAATCACCAGGATTTTCTGCTGTATTTACATACTTATAATGCACATTTACTTTATACTTGTTACAGATGGAAGTAATTAACCCATCCATTTCATTTATTCTATTTTTTAAAAACTTAGATTTTACTTTGGTTTGTCTGGTTAATAACCAGCTCAAAACTACTTGTGAATCCACAGCAATATTAATGAATTCAAAATATATATTACTGTATGCTTCCAAAATATTGGGTAAGCATTTCAAGGCCAAAATAACCCCCATCAGCTCCAGGGAAGGGATACTTAACTCCCTAGGCCTATTGGCAGGAGCTACCTTGGCTTTAGAAAATATAAAGGAGCTTTTGTTATCATCATCCACTCCATAACATACAAATCCATAAACACTATCGGAACTGTCACAAAAAAAGATGCAAGCCATACTTATTCCCTTCAGAAAGAGCCCTCCTAGGTATTGCAATCGTATCCAGATTTTCACAATCATTGCGTAGTTTATACCACTCTTTTAGTATCTCTCCAGGCACTTTCTCATCCCAAGCTATCTTTTGCTGCCACACTTGCCTCATCAACAATTTACCCCTAACCAAAATAGGAAGAGCAAAGTTAAGAGGATCGAAAAGCTTGGAAATCTCAGACAACAATTGACGCTTGGTTGAAATACTCTCCAGATATTCTACTTTATTGATATGCATACAGTCAGTCACCACATTGAAACTATATCCCAAGATCTTTTCACAACAACTAGAATGCTCTACAAAGGAGTTTTCTTCCTTGAACTTAACACGCAAAGCATCCGAGTTGCTATTCCAAGATCTCAGGACAAAACCCCCTTCTTCCATTCGTTTCTTACATTGATGATAAATACCTACTATTTCACTTTCTTCTTGCATGCTTGTAAATATTAAATTATCCACATAGAAGCCTGAGGATAATATTTCAGTACATCTATCATGTGGATACTTAGAAGCATGATATTTCATAATATAATGCAATATAAATGGAGAAGAAGTAAACCCAAATATTAAAGTGAGGTACCTATAAGCTTCTAATTTCCCGTTGTTAAACCACAAAAAAGTGAACCTATTCATGTCCACTTCATCCTTTAACCTTATCATCAAAAACGCTTGTTTTACATCACTTATGACAACAGTACGATTCGTTCTGAACACAAGTAGCAACTTTAAAAGTGAATTCATGAGGTCATAACCACTGTAAGCAGCCTCATTCAAAGATGGAAGAGTTTTATTACTTTTAAGGGAACAATTAAAAACTGGTCTTATTTTAGTGGTTACTTGTTCTGATTGCCTTATTATAGGGCGATGAGGAATAAATTTATATTTACAAATATCTGAAGGATCATTAAAATTTATATTTACTTTTTCAATTATTTTATCATTCAGTTGACTTTCAAAAACTTTATTGTATTCATTTATTAAATTATTTTGAGTTAATTTATCAAACACTCTATTAGCTATATTTAAAGATATTTTAAAATTATTAGGAACTAATTCTATTTTGTCTTCATACCAAGGAAGGCTTACATGATAATGGTTGTCTTTGAAAATCATATTCTGATTAAATAATTGAACCTGACATTTATCTACAGTGTTCAGAATGTCTTCGTCCTGTTTGATACCTAAAGATTCCAGGCTAAACAGATTTTCCAAGCCATTGTCAATATCAGAATCCAAAAACTGTTCAATAGGATTGAAATAACTTTTGGATGGTTCTAATACAAAATACACTTGTGTATTCAGCCTTCTGTTATTACATTTAGAATCATTTTTAGGAATTATGGCATTATTTGTTTCAACTTTTGACTGAGTTATGAAATTACTAACTTTATTACTTTTTCTGGTTTCAACCAAACGTACAATTTGTTCTCTACTTAAAAAATTATAAATATTACCTATTGGTATTAATTTATTATTACCAATATGTAAACAATGGCCACTTGCAAAAGGTACAGTCTGAAAGGATGGAAACAAGTCTATTATTTCTATTCCAAGCAAAACATCTATTTTAATATGACTATTTACATTAGAATTATTAAAATTACTATCAGCAAAATTTAAACCATTAAGTTTCATATTTTTAATAACATCTGAAATTCCATTTACTTTATAATTTATATTTAATTCATCATCTATAAGAAAAGGAATGAAAACTATTCTTTTAAAAACTCTTACACCAATTAATGTTTGATGAAACTTTTTAATTTTAGAGCCAATGAAAGTTTGAACCTCATATTCTATTATAGGAAGACTATTTATATTAGGTATTAGCTTTTCAGCAGCTTCTCTTGAAATATAAGACCTACTACTAGCTGTATCTATCAAACATCTTAAAGTTTTTTCATTACCATTAAAAACCATATTTAAAGAAGTGGTAGGTGGAATATATTCATTCTCTAAACTTTGATGAAAAGTTATGCAATGATTGGTCGTTGTATTTACCACCTCAATTTTATTAACATTACACAATGGTTGTATGTGTGATCTACTTCCACATTTACACGGAAACCTCATTTTATTATTATTACCAAAACACTGTGCTTGTGGATGGTTACCAGCACACTGTTCACACAACCCCAACTCTTTAATTCTATTAATTCGACCTTCAAAATTGTTGTACACAGGACATAGTCCTAAAGAATGTGGCCCAGAACATAATTTACACTTTTTTTCAACCTCTTTTACTTTATTACCCGAGGTTTGAAAATTGGCTAAAGAATGCTGTTTACTTGTAGCATTTTGTGATGTTTTTTCTTTTTGAGTAGTAACAGTTGTAATTTTATTGTTTAATTTAAGTTTGTCACCTACTGTTCTTTCTGAGGAAGAACTAGTACATATTAAAGCCTTTATTATATCCTGATAATTTTCAAGAACTTCATTTATGTCAGGATAATTATGACCTACTTTTCTTATCAGGTCCTTCAAAAATACTTTAGGTAGCTTTTTTACTACTATATGTGACAACAAGCAACAGCCTGGACTCTTTGAGATAGTGAAATCTAATTTATGAACTTTAAGATCATAAATAATTGCCCTTATTTTATTCAATGCCTTTTTTAAGGATATAAAATCTTTATCATATTTGGATTCTATATTAATAGCTATCAAAGAGGCAAACAAGTCATTTGTTATAGTAGTTACATCCAAATATTCAGCTTTTAACAATTCTAATGCTACTTTATAATGTTCTGGTATGATAGATAAATGAGACACAATACTTAAGGGATAATCCCTCAAAAAACTTAAAAGGTACATTAATTTAACAGAGTCATTAAGTTTAGGGTTATTTCCAACCACATTCATAAACTGATTTAAAAAAATTTGAAAACTAATTTTATTCAAATCACCATCAAATACTGCACAACTCATGGTAGGTAATTTTACATTAGTAGTGTGATCTATGTTATTTAAGGCTTCCACAAAACTATCAGAAATATTAGGTTCTGTCTTAGCAGTCTCTTTACTTAAAATAAATTCATTAAAAACACTTAATTTAATTTCTAATTCTAAATAATAATCACTTTGACTTTCTATTTCAGAGTCCATATTTAGGCCTTCAAGCTCAGTTTCCATCAAAATATCAATCATGCTTTCATCAATTTCTTTGATTTTTAATATCAATTTATTTATTTCATTTATTTGAGATTTGCAGAAAATAATACCCAAACAGTCATTTGATTTTAATTCATTTAATTTATTTACTCTTTTAGTAATACGAATTTTTAAATTAGACCTCATTTTTTTAAATTTGACAAAATCGTCCATTTTTCAAAATTATTTACTTAAAAAATGCCTGATATTGTGTCACCAATATGAATCAAAAAATATATAGGCCTACAACTACCCTAGGCCTTCAAAAAACTTTTGTCAAAAACTGAATTTCAGCTCTAGGGGTAGCCTATATTACTAACATTATTTTGCTATTTCATTAAATAAACCATTTTTTTTAAAAGAAAACGCAACCACACAGTGTTATTGTTATTATTAAACATTAATTACTACAATTAATTATATTATTAAAATAATTAAAGCTAAAAAACAATCTTGAAAAATTTATCAAAACGCACTCAGCAAAATTTGTTTACAATTATTGACAAAATATCGATTATTATCGATTAATGAAAGAACGATATTTCTACCGATTATTCTATCAATCTTAAATAAAATATCGATTATTACAAAAATAATTGATAGAAACAAATTCAACTCCTTTTGGAATTTTCCATTCATTTAATTTTGATGCAATCTTTTTTACGCATGCGTAAGACTGCTTTCGAAAATGTTTGGAAGTTATGAAAAAAGTTTAACTAATAAAATTTTCAAATCACTTTTTTAAAGGTAAATAACTTTTCATTTCACTAATAATTCACTTGATGAATAAATAAAAAATGTTAAGTACATTAGTACATTTTAAAAATGACGGTTTACTTATTGAACACTTTTTCAAAATGGCGATCCTATAGATCAAAACCTTTTCAAAAATATCAAAAAATTTCTTTTCATTTTTTGATAGAAGTGACTCTTGGCGTCACCGGACTATTTTTAGTTTCTTTGCACTAAAATTACTTAAAAAATTTTAAATGTGTATTTACCTTAATTGTTCTTCTTCTTGTTGTAGACAAAATTTTGGAGACGTAGCGCCTCGGAGGCACCTCCTAAAACGCTTTAGATACTTTTAGTAATTTGCAATTAATAATGAATGCGATTATCATTATAATGAAAGGCAGGAAAATCCAAAAGGGTTTGAAAAGGTTTCCTTTTCATACACAAGGACATTTTAATCCTTTTAAAGTAACTAATTTTCACAGAATAACTTAAAATCCAAACAATTTTACTGAGGCCATGATCGTAAAGGCAATTGATATGAAATATTATTGTAATA
>JABUQX010065264.1:15000-20000 GCA_015478945.1 Trachelipus rathkii
TTCTTTTCGATGAGTCGATAAAGAGTCGCCAGTCGTTTGTATTGTAGTCAATATTGAAACATTTCATGAGTCCAGGAACATCAGAGCAGTACACTAGATCGTCTCTTTGTGAGAAAAACTGTTCAAATTCTTCCTCTCTATCTCTAAACCATGAAAACGACGTCCCTTTGGCTAACAGCTGCTGAATCTTTAGAGAGGCCCAAGTCTTTCACCAAATCATTCAATTCGGACTGTGTGAAAGTTCACAACCGAGTTATAAACATTATCTTGGTCTACAGCAAGATATAATCTCTATTTCCTGAGTAATTGCAAAAATCAACAAAGTTTGCGTGAGCAGAAGGAACAGGTATTCCTACCCCATGGGGCACAGGACGTATTGCGGATCTTACCTGTGGATACATAATGTCCTTTTTGTTTTTTAAGTTAAAGCCGCGTAGATTTAGAGGCTCACTCCAAATCATGGGCACTCCAAAACGAAAAGATTGTTTCTTACCTTGTGACCACTGACGCAGTTCTTCAACACACACGGAACATACAATGTGAGGCGCCCATGTCTTGTCTTGGTCTCCCAATCTAACACCAAAATATACAATGTATACCTTTAAACAGCCAGTTATTTTTTCTTTATATATATATATATATTATTCAGATATTTCAGTGCTAAATTTTTAAACTCCGTGGATGCGAATGCTATAAAATATATTATTAAATAATATAAAATTTTATGCACACAAAGCATTTCTAAACATCTGAAATATTTATTCTGATTCTGACTCGTTAAAGATTCTGTAAATATCATTTGGAAACAAGTTTTAGTATCGTTTGAACTTGTTTGAACGTGTTACTAGTATGCGGGAAGAGGACTTTAAAAATCATGGATTCAACCATCAAACTTTCCCAACTTCCAATGATTTGCAAAATTCTATTAGAACACGTAGTTTAATATTTGAAAGTTATGTTTTAAAAATAAAACTATAGGAACATTTTTAATTTTAAGGAGGTTACCCTTTTCATCACATATTAAGTTTGCAACACTAAACAAAAAGTTTGGTGAGACCAATGCAAATTAACTATTAATGTTACAATAGAATCTGTTGATTTATTTTTCTTTCTTTCCTCATATGGTTTTAGAACTTCCATTTGCAATTGCAATGAGTCTCCATTCATTTCATATTGACATGATTTGATTTATTTGGGAGACTTAACTTGAATAAAAGATCAAACTCTCTTTCATATCTAATGGGCGTAATACCATTTATAGCAAACTGTTCCAACTCATGTGGGTATCGTTATTTAAATTCTCAATTATTCGCGAATGAGGGCCAGAATCTTTGGGACAATCTGAAAGTAGTCCAATCCATGTATATCTTTGTGAGATGGAGACTCATCTTTTGTAAATGGCCAATGTTTTTTTTTTACAATAGATGGTACTGATAGTTTCAACTTTACTCATTTCAATATCATAAATTCCTAAGCCATTCAAAATATATGTGGCTATTTTATTTTGACCAAACATTGTGGTAGTGTCAATGTCTTTTTTAGACTCCATATATTTCATACCTAATTCTGAACCCAAGTTAAGAATCCATAAAGCAAGCTAAATAATAAGTATCAAGCCCCATATTTGTTTCAATCATTTTGCATTTTCCTTTTATTTTAATTTTTTCTGGTACTGCAGGGTATGGCAACTTTTTATTACTAGGTCTGCTTAATTTCATTTGAAATCTTTGTGGAGTATCATTTGCTGACTTTTTGACCCTGTGGTGTCTATCTGACTTGCAGGTGGAGCTAATGGTTAAAAATTTCAGTTGTTTTGATCTTTCTTCGCATTGGTGTTTGTATTTACTTTTGTATCATTTCGATGAGAAAGTGTTAAATGCTACTTGTCACATTTCTTACATTTCCCTGACCTCTTACAATTTTTACTGTAATGTCTTGCTCTCAGAGATTTAAAACACATTTTATTGTATTTAATATATTGCACTTTCTTATCATAACATTCTTTTTCTAGAATTTTGCATTTATTTATACTATGGTTCTCCTTTTTGGAAAACTGATATTTATTATCATTATTATTATTATTATTATTATTATTATTATTATTATTATTATTATTATTATTATTATTATTATTATTATTATTATTATTATTATTTTGTTTTCTTTGGTTTACTATTATTAACATTATTATTATTATTATTATTATTATTATTATTATTATTATTATTATTATTATTATTATTATTATTATTATTATTATTATTATTATTATTATTATTATTATTCTTCTTCTTCTTCTTCTTCTTCTTTTCTTCTTCTTTTTCTTCTTCTTCTTCTTCTTCTTCTTCTTCTTCTTCTTCTTCTTCTTCTTCTTCTTCTTCTTCTTCTTCTTCTTCTTCTTCTTCTTCTTCTTCTTCTTCTTATTATTATTATTATTATTATTTGGTTATTATTATTATTATTATTATTATTATTATTATTATTATTATTATTATTATTATTATTATTATTATTATTATTATCTTTATTATTATTATTATTTATTATTATTATTTATTATTATTATTATTATTATTATTATTATTATTATTATTATTATTATTATTATTATTATTATTATTATTATTATTATTATTATTATTATTATTATTATTATTATTATTTGTTTTCTTTTGTACAAAACGACTTGCCTTTCTCATTCTGTAAACTACTATATTTAGGCATTGTACCTAAATCTCCAAAAAGAGGAATGTTTAGTAATTTTGATTCCTTTGCAACAAGAATAATGAAACGTATTGTTTTCCCTTTGTCGCATATTATTTTAACTTTATTTCTTCATTTATTTCGCTGTCGCAAGGGGAGTTTTTTTTAAACTATTTTTAAAAGTTCACTTGCGATATTCAGCTGATTTAAAGGTGAACTATTTATTACTCGTTGAATTATTGTAAGCATTTAAAAATAAGGAAAACTCTCTAATAGCTTTTTTATCTTTACTTTTAATTTCAGGCCATGATTCAAGTTTTATCAAATAGGCATCAGCAATAATTTGGTTAATACCAAATTCTTCTACAAATAAGTTTAATGCTTTTTTTATATATTTCATTTTAATCTAAATGTAAAAAACTTCTTACAGTTGTGTTATCTTGACCCTTAGTATATTTCCCTCCCCCCCCAAAAAAAAAAAAATACAGCATGTTGCCTACATCAGAGCACCTACTCTCTAGATTAGTTCTAAATGGTATAATAAAATCATTAAATTTAGTTATTTTCTCACCTGTGAATGTTTCTGGTAAAGGATTTTTATTGCTCAGTAGTTCTAGCTGCCTACTATTGAAAGCACTTTGCCCCTTTAATATCTTTACTAGTATAGAATCCTCTTTAGTAGTTTCAACCCTTTTTTTATTTCTTTGGCTTCTGAAACAGCATTCTTACTTTAATATTTGGTAATTTATTACTATTACCTAAAATATGTTCTTCTAACTTTCCTTCTATTTCTATCAAGCTTTTTTCCAAATTTTTTATGTAACTATTTTGATGATCTATGTTTAAGTTATCTAGTTCTCTCTCTAGCTCTTTCTTTTTTTGACAAATATCCCTGATCTGCTTTCATTTTAGGCTTTTTTCGTTTTATTTCATATGTCAATGAGGGTGACACTGAACCTGACCTAGCACTGAATTTATTTGATTATGCCACCTGCATTACTTATGCTGTCATTTGGTCTTATTTCAGGCTCCTATTTATTCAGATATTTACTTATGCTTTCTTTTAACTCATGATATGGTTTCAGTTTTAATGTGAACCATTGTTGTATTTTTTCAGAATCCTGAGATTCAGCTGATAATTCTCTGCAAGCATTATCTAATGCTTCTACCTTTATTTCCAAATCAAGCTCATCAGCTTTGAGCTCAAAAGATATATCTGTATCATTTAATAATGCTCCCAATAGTTTGGTTTTTATGACATTTATTTTGCGAGTTACAGAGACTAATTTTTCAGAGGACATTTTTACACCTTTTTCGGAAGAATCATTTTTTTATTACTATTATTAGGGTAGCTTTTACTCGCACTCAAACTTTATAAGGGATATCTATTTTTAACACTCTATATATACAGATAACTTCATATATTATGTATATATAAGTTTATCTATATGTATTTATTCATTTATTTATCATTATTTATTTTTACTATGCTTAAACACTCCCCTCTAATGTTAGAGTTGGACGATTATTTTTGTTCGTTTTGTTTCTCACACACAATATATCAGTTCCATCTATTGAAGAATTGTTAGTTTTTTTTTTTTTTTTTTTTTTTTTTTTTTATCACCACCTTTTTTGGGCAAAGCCCTAATCTAGGAGGGGGTGTGCTCAATTTTTGTCTGAGCAAGACGGAGCCAAGAAGAGAGTAACACACCAAATAGAAGTAAAACACACCATTCATAACATCATTTATTTTACATAGTTGAAGTATGACAGGTTTTGTATAAAAATAAAACAAATGCAAAGCGTAATATATATTTGCATAATTCTATAGGAAAAAATTTTTTTTAGGAATTTTGAATATATTTTCTTTTATTATCTTGAAATAAAAAAACAAACTTTATTTTTATGATATTTTCATTTTGTTAATTTTACATTGAATCAACATTTATACCAACTGCAATTTAACAACTTCAACTGTCCATCAATACCGATGATGCAATTATGGGATGAGAAAACCGGGTGCTTTAAAAACTACGCTTGAAACGTTCTTTTTCTGGGGACGTGGATGGCCTAGTAGTTAGAGCATCCGGTTGTTGTTAACTCTGCGACACGGAGTCCAATGTTCGAATCCCGCTGATGGAGAGTAAAATCTCCTGTGACTCATTCATTTAAAATATATATTAGCAAAAATGGGGTTTGGGATGGGTTGTTATTGAGCTTCGGATGGGATGTAATGGGGTTTGAGATGGGTTGTAGGGCTTCTTTTATTTTGATATTTTTGAAGTTGCTTGAAGAAT
>JABUQX010065265.1:0-5000 GCA_015478945.1 Trachelipus rathkii
TATATATATATATATTTAATATATATATATAAATATAATATATAATATATGATAGTATATATATATATATATATTATATAATATATATATATAATATATAGTATACTCGTATTTAGGGTGAAACCAAGGTGCTGTCCGATAATAATACAAGACCGCAATGGGCATATAGATTGTTAAGGTATTTGGAACATCACTCTGCGCTTAGGTGCCATTTAATTCGTCCAATTATTGCCTTAATTGCACAGAATGTATTTCCAGAACACATTCGACAGCACATTTGTTGTGTTTACAGGTAAGTGCAATAGGCACCTCAACACCTTTTCCTTTCATCAAATGAATCATAAAGACTTACATAAACAAATTCCGCTTTTTTGGGAAAGATTTCGATTTTTATCTCGAGATTTGAAAGGTTGAGACCCAAAACTGAAATGAACGTAATTTTCTTAATAGTCATTTGTTTTGCATGAATGATGCAGATATTCATAGTTCGAAAACGTTGATTTTGAATGTTTTTCTAAATATTTTCTAAATATCTATTTTCAGTTGGCTTTGTATTCTCAATTGAATAAAACCCATGTTCCAGAACATATTTCCAAATACCAGACAAAATTCTTTTGTGGAAATGACTTGACACCTGACGTATAAATAGATGGGTCTAATACCTAAAAAATAGTTTTGGGAATTTTTGATATCTACAAAAAAAACGCCTGGGAAAACGCCTGGTGAGGATGGTGTGAGTATAGAGCTGGTGAAGGAGCGCGGGATAGCTCAATAACAAAGACTAGTTACATCATTAAAGGTTATGAATAGTGTAGCATGAGATGTAGTGGTAGAAGTGTCGGGATAAAGAGTGGCGCGCAGAGATAGCAATAATCAGTATGCCAAATTATTCAAGGGTAAGTAGAGAGATTCTTAGTAATGTCAGAAAAATTACTGGGGCATAATCACGATAAACCACATAGTAAAGAGATATAAGTTGAAAAGAAATGGTTGGAGAGAAGGGGTGACGCTAGAAGAGGGAAAAAATAGAGAAAGCAAATGTTGGGGATGCAGCAGTAGCAGCATGGGGTTACAGGAAGATTATAAGGGGGAAACAAACGGATTGTCTATAGTTAAGGCGCACAAAGAATTGACAGGAGAAAGATAGACATGGCGAATTTCAATAGTTGCCGGCTGTTGAAGTGTGGCCTTAGTGGATTATTGCAATCAAATGCTCTTATTCAGTGGACCGTAAGAGAAGTAGTTGTGCATTGTTAGAGGAACGAATATGAAGTTCGGAGAGAGCTCAATTGCAATATAAGAGCCTTTGTACAAATTAGATGTGTATAGTGCCAAGGTAGAGGACAGGACATGAATTTTGAAAAGTGGTCTATCAAGTAGAGAACAGGTTGAAAGAACAGGGGAGTGTTATTAGAATAAAAGGTTATGCTACATAATATTAAGCAGGATGGAATATAAAAACGATGAATCAGGAGTAATATATACTGTTAGCCCATTATTCATTCGATATAGCTTTGTTGGTAGCTTGAAGGAAGAGGAATACATTGCATGAGGATGACTTGCGAAAGGGTGTCCGAAATATGTGTTTCCAGAGGAGTGCCTTGAAATGAATATAAGGAAGAAGACGTTAGTTGAATGAGAAATAAATATAGAGAGATAGAGAAGGTTTAAATGAATTAGGATAGGATGGCTAAAGCTAGCTAATAGAAGAGTCGTTGCAAATGTTTAAAGATAGTTATATGGAACTATGATCGTAAAATAGGCGGATGGATTAGTTGATAGTGAAGCAATATCGCCTGATCAAAGGCTATAGGAAAATTCACGGGGTAGAAGCTATGACGTTTTCTATCTTTCTGAAAGAATTCAGATTATAGTTCGCCCTGCCAGTGTGAAAAATTCATTTTGAGAATTGATTCGTTGGACTGTCCATATTGATGTATGGGTGCGGAATGAGTTGGACGCGACCAACGTATCAAAGCCAAGCAGAATTAACAAGCAGGGAGATATAGAGGCAGGCTCTTGAGGTTAATCTGGGAAAAGGGCAAGAAGAGATTTAGAGTGAAGTGACGAAATGAGAAAGATCACATATACGAGGAGAGAAGCAGAGCTATTGATTGTCGATGACGAAATAATGATAGAAAAGGCACATAACTGAGGTGCAGCTGGTATATTGGATGTAGTAATGGGGGAGGAGAGAGTGGCGAAGAGGTCTTGGGAGTGGAGGCCGGGACCGGCAGTCGAGACGACAGAGGAGATGGCCGCAAAGAAGGTGAAGGCATTGAATAGAAGAGTACTGTGCAGAGGCATAACTTCATCAAGGAATTCGAGAACAGGTGAAGACTTCGAAATGATAGGGACTGCGTTGGTAAGTGACCATTGATACACACCGACTTGACAGCAGATGATTGCCTTGCTGGAAGCTGAAAGTCATAGACCAGTAAGTAAGAATTATAATATAATATATATATTAATATATTATATATAATTATATATAGTTATATATATATACATATAATAATATATATTAATATTATATATATATATTATATATATATTAAATATACCATATATCTTTCAAAGTTTTCTAATAGAGATTTTTAGGACTAGGGGAATTTCTCTCTGTAAGTTGCAATCAACGCTATTTCCAATCCATTTCATTCGATTAGAAAATAGTTGACAATCTAAGTCTATGGAATTACATTTTGAAATAATTTTCAGTCCTTTTTCTTTGGATCTACGGCCTCTCCTTGTCCTACTTCCTCCCCCTCCTTTCTTCTTCTAAGCACTTACCCCTCCCAGCCCGCCCTACTTTTCTTTCTATAGATTATGGTACGTTTTTCTCTATACCGCCACTCACTTATGTTTTCTTAAAAAAGACACAATACTCACTCTCACAAATTGTTTCCCTCATTACTGGATTAACTTTGAAAACAGAAGATATTCTTAACTTATAGTCTTCATAAGTAATATTTAAACAAAAAACCTCAAATTATTCTTTATTTTATGGTTACTCAAAAGTGTTTGAAATACATTCAAGATATGGATAAAGTTAACACAGTTATATATAAATATATATATATATATATATACTATATAAATATATATTATATATATTATATATATATATATATATAATTTATATATATAATATATATATATTAATATATATATATATATATTATATATATAAATATATAAATTATATATATATAATATTATAATATATAATATATATTATATATATTATATATTAATATATATATTATTATATATAGTATATATACATATATATTATAATTATATATATATAATATATAGTATAACATTTATATATATTATTTAATATATATATTATACTATAATATATATATATTATGATAAATATAATATATATATATATATATATATTATATCATATATATATATATATTATATAGTATATATTATATATACTATATAATATAAAATATATATATATATATATTAGTATATTATATTATATTATATATTATATCATATTAATATATAAATATATACTTTATATATAAATATATTATTATAATATATATATTATAATATTATATATATATAATATATTATATATTATTATATATATATATATATAAATATATATATAATATATATATATATAATTATATCTATACTATATATACTATATATATACATTACTATAATATATATATATATTATAGTATATATATATAATATTATTATATATATATTAACTATATATATATTATATATTATATTATAATATATAATATTTAGTATATATATAATATATATATATATGATATATAATAACTATATATATATATATATTAACGAGATAATATAATATTATATATATTTATTATAAGTATATATATATATATATATATATAAATAGTTATAATATTATAAATAACGTATATTTATTATTATATATATATAATTATATATATATATATATGATTATACTATATATATAGTTATATATAATATTATATATATATATATATATAAATTATTAATATTATGTGTCAGGATATAATTTATATAATATATATATATATATATATATATATATATATAATGATATATATAATATAGTAGTTATATATATAATATATATATAATATGTATATATATATTATATATTATATATATATATATAATATATTAATATTATAAATTGCTAATAATTAGTTAAGCAAATAAACGTTGTGAAAGTCATAGGTTCTTTATCCTCTACTTGGTGAAACCTAACTCTTGTTCCAGGAAGAATTGTCAATTTTCTTCCTATGACTCGACGGATAGAAAAAGCACAGAATTTCATTTCAAAAATGTTACTTATATTTTATTTTTATATGCTTTAGTTTATTTATTTTATTTCTCTTATTATTTATTATTTTTATTTTTTTTTACATCTTCAATTATTTCTTTTATCATATTTTATTTTTAAGTTACACCCCACATCCAAATTCCTTTCATATAGTAACTAATTTTCATTTCTTATTTTATCTTTCAGAAACGACAACCTATATATATATATATATATATAATATATAACTATATATAAATATATATATTATTGTTATTATATGCTGATTGTATAATATATATTATATATTATTATATATATATATATATATATATCATTATATATAATATTATCATATATATATATATTATATATATATATATATATATATAATATATTATATTATAAATATATATATATATATATATATATATATATATTATATTATTACTAGTATATATATATTATATTAGTATATAATATAGTATATATAATTATATTATATATATATATATATCATATAATATATATATATCGTATATATATAGCTATATAGTTAATAAGTAATTGTCAATAACTTGCAATCAATATGTTGTATGTAAAACCACGCCTTAAAGTATTTATATCACGTTGCTGGGAATCGAAACATTGGATATAATAGCGGGATGTATGCAGT
>JABUQX010065265.1:12500-15000 GCA_015478945.1 Trachelipus rathkii
TGCACTTGCTCTTCGGACGTTTAAGCCCTGCTATGACAGGATGGGTATGAACTGCAAGATTGAAAATTGTAACAGTCCCATAGTTATATGCGCTTGCTCTAATAAGTCAAAAGTGTTAACTAGAAGACAGAGCATATTCTACGTGATCAAAGATGGAGAACTGAGACCGAAAAGAGCACACCAACTCTTCATCATAGATCGGCAAGTGGCTATAAACGAGATTAAGAAGACCTAGAAGTTTGATGTCCTTTTACAGGTGTGAAACAGGTCGAGTCAGGAGGAAAATGCATTCAGTTGTCTTCAGAAGCATCACAGGGAAACAAGCTAGTACTAGCTTCTTCTTCAGTATCTAATCTACTGTCGAGGTTATTTTATCGTGCACACTAGTTGCTAATTTATCTTTTGGTCTTTTTTATTTATATATTAGCAATTTGTTTACACAAGTGTTTCTTTCTTTCAGGAAGAGATCGCCTGGCAGCCAAGCAAAATTCCTTCAACAGAATATAACACACTGCAACTACCCAGATACGCTATGGAACTCGTCAGAGGTGAATGTTCGTCTAATCTTGGTGCAGCTCTTGCTAATGCATTAATTCATGATATAAAATCTTTACTGAGGCCAGAAATTGACTTTCAACAAATAATGTTCGACAAATGCAAAATAGACAGAGCAAAAGCAAAGGTGAAGGTCGTATGTGAAGATGATGCATCACACATAAAAGCACTCACTGAACTTGTACAGGTGTTGATGGAAAGATTGACAAGAACACTTTAACATATAAGGAAATACAGTTACCTAATAGGGAAGTAGGTATGAGAAAATGTGTTCAGGCAGAACATCATCCTGACATTCACTGTAGTGAAGATGGACAAACCAGGATACCTATCGTTACACATCGAACTGTCCCTACATCTGGTACACTGGCACATGCTTGCTGGAGAAGTTTTTTAGCGTTATTCATGGAGTTTTTAATGCATTGATAGTATCTCAGC
Source organism: Trachelipus rathkii (assembly GCA_015478945.1). Lineage (NCBI taxonomy): Eukaryota > Metazoa > Arthropoda > Malacostraca > Isopoda > Trachelipodidae > Trachelipus > Trachelipus rathkii. The sequence goes on from JABUQX010065265.1 coordinate 13,494, forward strand.
GGTATCCTTCTGGATATTACTGCTGCAATACAGGTCCAATCAAGGCTTAGGCTCGTACCTTGAAGTAATTAATGGGACGAAACTGCATACAGGGTTGTACGCTACAATCATTAACTATCCATTACGGGGCTCTTTTCAAAAAGCTGATACAGTGTAACAACTGGACCCAATACCTTCGGTGGACCACTTGGGCAAAGATGTACTGGGAATATTCACGAAGAACCAGTATTAAGGTTTAAATCTATAGAAACCCCAATCATTGACGGATTTCTTGGAGATGGAGTGCTTAAAGATCTTAGTGTCCATCAGAGACTTCTGTTTGATTACTGTAAATGTATTGGATCTGAAAACATAGAAAATAGATGGGGTACCCATAAAATTGGTCCACTCAACCATGCACGATGGCTAACTTTTGCCATAAGACTACTTTGTTTATATACTCGGGATAGTTCTCCTATCGAAAGTCTGACTAAATTATTACATTATATTGTTAATGTTTATGCACCAGAATGGTTTGAAATTAAAGGCATCATTACGAAAATTCATTGATGCTCCTCGTATTCTTTTTCAATTACAATTACAAGGCTTAATTCATTCTCCCATTTAATGATGTGAAACGCATTGTACAGAAAAACATTCAAGGCAACGCCTATTGTGTACTTCCTGAAAATTTTCTTTATGCAATGGTTAAAGATGAAGACCATGAAATCAGAAGATCTAGGATTAGAAGCTCAATCTCTTCTTGTAGAACTTGTATAATGAAATGTTTGGTTACGTAACTAGTTTTCAAAAAATGTAATAGAGGTCCTAAATGCAGTTGCTTCAACGATGAGATATAGCACCTACAAAATGAATGACTAATTTGTGTTATATTGTTTTTATTATTATTGTTCCATTTCTTTGCAGAAAGACATGTGATCGGAAGCGCGAGTAATCAATTCCAAAGGTAAATTGGAATGCAGGTTGCTGGAATGAACAAATAGATCTTACTTCTACTGGTGTTGCAGAACCGCCAAGTATGAAAAACATGTCCAATGAAAAATTGTTTGACTACTTTTGTTAGGCCAACTCTTCCCGATTTTTCATCACATTCTCAAAGCGTTGAAAGATCTGTGAAATTATGACATCAGTTTCTCAACATGTGTATGGCTTTGAGGGTAGACATGCGTCGATTCTAACAAAAGTGGCGAGTAGGAAGATGCGTCCATCATTTACTCACAATCGCATCTCAGAAATATCAGCGAACAAATCACTACTAGACACCAGATACCCGACAAAAAAAAATCATTCACTATTCTATCATCATTACTGTAAGTACCGCGTGTAGATAGTGGGATGCTCGGGATATGCCTAGTGTAGTGCAGCGAGTTACGGCACCCAAAATAATAGTCATGTTACTAAACAACATCAAAAACCCACCTTGATAAATTCCACAGACATAATAATAAGGTCCAGTCATTTACGTCCAATCATATTTACTCACATCGCATGGATGACATAATACAAT
>JABUQX010065265.1:17500-27500 GCA_015478945.1 Trachelipus rathkii
TTTTGCTTTCTTTTCGCAAGTGTCATTATTGTCAACAACCATTGTTTCTACATAGTTTCTACGTAATCTTACTAAGAGGTTCCTCCACAATTCTCTAGCAACCATATGTTGAGCAGACCTCTTGTTCTGCCATGAAAAAATGCAGAATCGGATGGGTCAAGACTACATGCTTTACTCTTGACCAAATATGTATATATATATATATATATATATATATATATATATATATATATATATATATATATATATATATATATATATATATATATATATATACTATATATTATAATTTTATATTAAATGGTCCATTACTATCTAAATATATATATATATTATAATATATATATTATATATATATATAATATATATATATATATATAATATATATATATATATATATAATATATATATATATATATATATATACATGGAGGCATACTGTACCTTCCATCCTCTATCCCTTAAACTAAAACTGATAAATCTTGGTGTGTCAGAAATTATCGTTGTCTTCAAATTCAGAAATTCGTGTTTTTATTCATTTCATCTCTGAATGACAAAAAAGCAACTTTTCGAGACCCTAAAAATATTTCTTCTTAGAAAGTCCCCCAATCTTTTTTTCTTCTTTTAACATTTTGCAATTAAAAAATATTAACTCCAACATTGCTTCTCCCACTCTCCCTCCTCTACTATATATGTCGGTAATAGTGGCTGTCGTTTTTTTTTTTTTTTTTTTTTTTGTTTTTTTTTTTTTTTTTTTTTTTTTTTTTTTTTTTTTTTTTTTTTTTTTTTTTTTTTCTGTCTTAACGTCTGCAAAGCTGAGTTGTTCCTCAACTTTTCTCCCATCTAATACCACTTTGGACGGTTCCAGAGCTATTCACACTCTCCGCTTCCTTCAACTCATTGAAATGTTATTTCTGTAATCAATTTCTGCACAATAAGAAGGCGGAGAGTGCTGAAGCTATCCCCACAGTGGTTTTCAGAACTTTTCCTTCTGACTTTGCACCTTGCCTTGGTAAATTATTTCATCACAGTCTATATCAACTTCATATATATCATATATATAATATATATATATATATCTATATATAATATAATATATATTATGATAATATCTATATATATATCTATATATATATATATATACATATATATATATAAATATGTATATATATTATATTACTATATATATATATATATATATCTATATATATATATAATATATATATATATATATATATATATATATATATATATATATATATATACATATAAATAATACTATATATATATATAATATATATTATATATATATAAATATATATATATAGTAATATATATATATTAATAATAATATAATATTTATATATATATATATTATATATATATAATATAATATATATATATATATTATATATACTATATACTCTAATATATATTATATATATTATATATATATATATATATATGATGGAGTGTGTTTATGTGTGTGCCCAGAGTATTTTGTGGTTTATTAATAAGAAAATGTTTATTCAATGTTCTTACCTTCTAAAAGACATTCGTTTAAAAGTTTTAAATCAGTCTTTTACAAAATCTTCTTCAGACAAAACCAAAAATAAAAAGGATGTTTTTTTTTGTTTGATCTTTCCAATTTCAGAAATGACATAAACAGGTGTAAGAGCGAGTCGGATGAGGAACAGGGAAAATTCCGAAAAGGAAGGAATGGGAAAATACCAAGAAAAGAAAAACAAGAGCAAGATAAAAATGAAGATGAAAAGAACAAGAATAGCAATAAGAATAGGAACTAGAACAATAACAAGAAAGAAAAACAAGAGCAAGATAAAAATGAAGATAAATAAGAACAAGAAGAAGAATAAAAACAAGAAAAAAAGAGGGAAAAGAAAATGGACAAGACACAGATGGCGCAACACTCACTCACTAGAGGCAGGCGTCAGAGTAGAGTGGACTATATACTATATAATAGTATATAGTATATAAATATATAATATTATCATATATATATATATCTATATATATATATATACTAAAAGGTATATATGTTTTTATCTAGTATATAAGTATATTTTATTCAAAGCACCAATTCCCCACAAAATAGTGAAGTGGTGTCAACTGCTAATGATCAGCAGTTCATAACGGGAAGAAAACTACTGGATGTGGGGTGTTCCTAAATCCCAAGTAACCCAAAAATTGTGCAGCCCTTTTGTTATGCCAATAAAATGGACTCGTAGAAATAAATATTCAGATCAGCTGACCAGATTTTGTAGGTAATTTAATTTTGGACAGAATTTTGCTTTCTAGATATAATATTGCATTATCGATGATAACTAGTCAGTCCAAACCATTTATTCAGAAGCCAATTCTCTTCTACTCAAATATCTTTTATAGTTTTAGGAATGTAGCAACTGCTAATACACCCACAGGTTGAAAATATAAAGAATTTTTATTCTCTCCTGTTGGGTTTCGAACCCAAGCCCTCTCTGTTGGTAGAGCAAGTGTTTTACCACTTGACCACGATGTACTAGAAGAAACTTTGGAAGGATTTTTTCATCTTCTATCTATGCCGACTCTTCTATTTCTCTATCAGTGCTACTGTTTCCAAACCAAAATTATATCTACAAAGTTAAGAATATATATATATATATATATATATATATATATATATATATATCATATATTTAAATATATAGTATAGTATATAATATATTATATATATTATATATATATATATATATATTTACTTTACAGTTTGTCACCACTGTGACAGGCAGGGCCCTATTCAACTAGGGGACAGAAAATAATAGCGAAAATAATAAAAAAAAAATATTATTTTCGCTATTATTTTCTGTCCTCGTTGAATAGTGCCCTGCTGTGGTGTGACAACACTGTTAAGTATATATCTATTATATAATAGTATATATATATATTATAATATATATATATATTATATATAATTATATATAATGTATCAATGTGATATATGTATCAATTAATATAATATATATATAAATATAGCTATTTATATATATCTATACTAACTTTGTAGAGATAATTTTGGTTTGGAAACAGTAGCATTGATAGAGAAATAGAAGAGTCGGCATAGATAGAAGAGAAAAAGTTCTTCAAAAGTTTTCTTCTAGTACACATGCGTAGTAACATAGTTGTCAAGTTTTAAAACAACTTGCCTCTACAACAGAGAAGGCTTGGGTGAACCCAACAGGAAGATAAAATCAAAATGCTTTATATTTTCAAACTGGGGTGTCTTACAGTTGCTAAACCCTAAAACTTATAAAAGATATTTGAGTAGTAGAAGAGAATTGGCTCTGAATAAGTTGGTTTCAGTCTTCAAGTATATATAGTTATATATATATATATACTATATATATATATTATATATATATATATATATAATATATATATTTAATATATATATATAGTATAATTAAATATATCTATTTAAGAATAAAAATTATTTGTTTTTTAACGCCAATGGAAAAATATTAGTATTAGCTCTTTTGCCTAGAGCATTAGAATGTCATTTTCATCTTTTCCAAATAATTTGTGCAATACAGGCATATATATATATAATATTTATATATATATATATATATCATATATATATATATATATATATATATATATCATATATATATATATATATATATATGTATGTATATATTATATACTATACTATTATTATATTATATACTATATAATATATATATATATAATAGTATTATATATATATAATATATATATATAATTTAAATGTATATATATATATACTATATATATATATATATCATATATATATATATTATAGTATGTATATATATATCTATATATATATATATATTATATATAATATATAATATATATATAAGTAGTAATATATATAGTATATATATTTATATTATATATATATTATATATATATAATAGTATATATATAGGTATATATATATATAATATATATATCTTATATATATATATAGTTCATATATATATTTATGATATATATATATATATATATCATATTAATATATATTATAGTATATATATATATATATCTATATATATATAGTATATATCAGTATTATAGAATATATATGTTCATATATCTATACGTATAGTATATATATATATATATTATATATATATATTTTTATATATATATATATATATATATATATAATATAGTATATATCTATATATATATAGTATTATATATATAATATATTTATATATATATATATATATATACTATAAACTTTTATTTTTTAGTTAAGATTTAGCAACAATATATATAGTTATTTCAATTTTTTATACTAAGATATAAATTTTTAATATATAATCTATATATATATCTAAAATATATATATTATATATATATATATATTATATATATCATATATATATAATATATATATATATATATATAATATATATATATATTGGTCCAGATATCTGCTCCGGCTGATATTAAAAATGCCATGTTTTTCAAATTGTTGATTTAAAATTAGCTGAGCTTTGTTGTTTTATCTTTTTACTCATTAAAAATTTGTTAAATCAGTTCTAATATTATTATTGATTATTATTAATATTATTATTATATATTATTTGATTAGTTAGTTATTTATTATTAATTATTATCACGATTATTACAAGAAAAATAAAAATTCTTGGATTATTTTTTTATTATATTGATTATTATTATTAATCATTATTATTATTATTATTATTATTTTGCTGGTTCGTTTAGATTCCTTCTTACTTTCCTCCTTCACTCTGCTTACCCCATCTCTCAAATTCTTTTTGGATCGTTCCATTGCGGAAGATAATGATGGGGTGGAATTTTTCTTGTTATTGTGGTATTCCTCAAGGATCTCTTCTCTTCACCCTAATTTATACATTCAATTTAAGGATATTATCTAGTTCCAACTCCTTTAATTCGTCTATCATTCATTTAATTAGTCAACATAAACTTTTACAGTTCACTCAAGCCTCATTGCTGGAAAATAGCTTCTCAATATATCAGCAATAATTTTGGTAAGTTCAAACTATTTCAAAAGCAAAAAACACTTCCATTGTTCTTCGCATTCGTGCGTTCTTTAAATCTCCTCTCTTGTTGAGCAGATGCAGAATGTTCAATGAACTTAATTCTAATATGCGTTTTTTATTATACCTAAAATTTAATTAGATGTTTTAGTTTCATTACTAATTTATTCCAAAAATTATAAGCTATGTATTTTTTTAAAGAAAACAACACCTACTTAATACTATGGCATTTATCATATGAGCTTGATGCAAAATTGCATAGCACACTGAAATTAATATATATTTCAGGATTTTGGCGTAAATTACAGCATATATAGTATATAGTTGATATATATATATATATAGTTTATATATATATACTATATATATATATATATATACTATATATACTATATATATATCTATATATATATATATAGTATTAGTATCTATATATATATAAATCTTCCTCATATCCCAAGATTGGGAATAGGTGCGTAGCATAACACGGAGACAGAAAGTAGTAGAAAGAAATGACGTAAGTCTAAAGAAAGCCTAACCCTTTTACAGTCCTTTAACCCTAAGCTGGAGAAATCCGTCGCAATCAGAAAAATCTACATTGAGGGTTTTGCGAGGACTGCGACGGACCCTCACTGGTTGATATTTCCGTCAATTTGGGGCTCATCCCCTTTGAAAGCATACAACCATACCCCTCCAAACCCAGCCTCACTTCTATATCACCTTTTCCTCTAAGCCCTCTGCCAAAATTCCATTCCTCTCCTTCAGGCATTCTTTACTGACTCAATCCCATTTTTCTTCGGTCTCTAAAGCTCGGTCAATTCCAGCGAACTCACCACGTATATCTCCACTAACCAACTGACAATCATTCCATCCTTTCTATATGACCAAACCATTTCAATGTACTCTCGTTAATTTTCTCATTTACGCCTTTTTCAAATCACTGAACTCCATAATGCGTTCATCCCTCATTTTATATATTTCTTCTCACACCTAACACGCCTTTGACAGATTGTCCAATATCTAAAACTTTGTACATAACACTCTTAGTACGCTCTTTTATCCAAACCGATCAGTTTTCCACTACTCATACATTAACACAGGTAACACATGACCCTGCAGTAAAACTCCTAGCGCAAATAAGACCTTGTCCCTTCACATCCCAAGGATATAACTGACCAGCTACCTCATACCATTCACAACTTTCCCTACTACACACAAAGCATCATCCGTTCCCTTTTCATCCAATATATCTTAACTAGTTTAAATCAGATACTTTTCCAGTTGCTTACCGTCTAACATGGTTTCATACCGCGGACTCTCCTCACTAAATACCTCATAACCTTACTCTTAACATTTACTTTCAAACCCCTTCTTTAACACACCCTGCCAACCTCTCTACCAATCCTCCGAACTTCTTCAGATTTACGCACACAAAACCAAAAACATCAGCATGCTAAGCAGGGTGCACCGGCTCTTCCACTCTCTTCCATTCTCATCAGTCTAAATCTCTCCCCCTCTCATTTCTTTTCACAACCCATCATATACAAATTAAATAACAAGGAAACATAACACATCCTGCATTTAGGTCCGCTATTAACTTTAAACCAATCACTTTCAACTTCATTTGTTTTCCTACACACGCTTCACTATCGTAATACTTACTTTTGGATTCCATTCAGAAGCCCTACCACCAACACATAGTATCACTAACACCCTGCCAAAGAGCTTCCCCTACTAAATATATATATATAATATTATATATCTATATATAATAATATATATATATATAGTATACTATATATATATATAATATATATATATATATATATATATAGTATTTATATATAATATATATATTAATTTTATTATATATATATATATATTATTATATATATATAGTATAATATATATATCTATATAATATATCAATATATATATATATATATAATAATATTATATATATATATATATATATATATATATATACAGAATGTCACAACCCACGGGCGGAGACCTATTCAAGTAGGGAACATAAAATAATAATTAAAATAATTAATTAATATAGGAGAATGACTAAATCTTCTTTGGGATTTTGTTTCAGAATCCTAAAACAATTTTGGAATAATTTTCTTAATTTTCATTCGATTTACATTGAACAAAAAGCAAATGACGTTATTCTACGGAAAATGAAACCCGTATTTCATTTCGTTGTTTGAAAAACAAAACAAAAAAATCATTGTTGAGTGATTTAAAACTAAAATAATATTTTAAAATAATGTTCACTATTTTGGAAATACGTTTTGGAAAAGGACCAACTGGAATTTCAATTTGGAAGTTTAAAATTACTCTAAGAAATGTTTAGTAAAAATATAATTTCATTAAATTTCTCTTTCATGTTAAATTAAATGGCCAAAAGAAGATCATAGAAAGCTGAGACACATATAATTTGATTCAGCAGAAATATTATGTTTCAGTAGAACTAAAAAACTAATTTCATAAAAATCGTCATTTATTACTTTTCACTTTCAAGCAACTATACGTTCCAGTATTTCTATCTGATTTTGTTTTATTGTCATTTGAAAGAAAAACAATGAACTCAACATTTTAAATAATAGACTCTTAACCTTTGCCGATACGGCATGAAAATTGAACTATAAAATGATAGTTTTATTATCTAAAGTCCGTTCGGATGAATTTTAGTCGTCTACTAACAAAAAATGTAATACCCAATTTCTTAAAAAAGGTTGCAAGTTTTTGTCATTTATAAAAAAAAAAGAAAATGGAGATATATATATATATATATATATATATATATATATATATATATATATATATATATATATATATATATATATATATATATATATATATATATATACAATTATATATACAACCTCCTGTCAGTGGCGGCTCGTGAACCGAAAACATGGGGAGGCACTTCAATATATATATATATATATATATATATATATATATATATATATATATATATATATATATATATATATATATATATATATATATATATATATATATATATATATTAGAGCGACTCCTACACTCGTGCTACTCGTGCTTAGCACGAGTTATTATTATAGAAATGAACGATATTCTTCAAATTTTGCAGTTATGATAAAATTCTCTTATTTTTTTGTGAAAATAGGTCATCTGAAAGAATACATTACATTGTACAAATGAAAGATTATGTAAAATTTAAACAAAAAGTGTAAGCATCATCGCCATTGAATAACCCTATTTTTAATCAATTATAAATTGTAACGGCTCGTACCTCTCCAAAAATGCAGAGAGCAAATTTCAATTTTCAAGACGGTATACAATACATATTCGTGAATTTAATTTTTTTACAAGTTGTTTTTTTTCCTGTCTAAGAATCTAATAAAACACTCGTTTAATTTAAGAAAAAAAATTAAAATAAACATTTACTTGTTCTTAATGCACATTTCGGATAAAAATAATTAATATATTTAAATTCTAATATCTGAATTTGAAAGGAAAACTAAGATACCCATAAAAACAATTATATGCTAAAAGAGAACTGTAGGAATGGATAACTCAAATATCTTATAAATAATTATTTTGTTAATTATATATAAATAAATAAATAAATAAATGAATTAATGAACTAGATGATGAATATTAATGTGGTCTTTTCTTTTTTTAAGTGAGTTTGATAATATAATTTAGCACCTTGCCTCCGTGGAAGTCCTTTAAAGAAGAAACTTTGCCTCAAAGGCCCCGTGTCCTGCATTTTCGTAGCGAAAGTGTTTATGATTTCCTGTTGTATAAAGGTTGTAACATTTTTTTAAAGATTTAATTGATTTATTTAATTTAATGTATGAACTAAGAAATAGGGTAAATATGTATATCGTGTTCTATTATATATTCGAAAATTAAAGGTTTATTTTTGTCCTCCTTCTCCATTTGAAAATTGCTAAGTTTACACAGAAAAGGTTATTATTAAAAGATTCAAAATTACAACTAAAATTATTAACAAAAATATAGTAAATTTAGCAGGGCTGCGGAGCCGGCAAATTTTTTTCCGGCTCCGACTCCGGCTCCGGCTCCAGCATTTTAAAATTACCCGGCTCCGACTCCGGCTCCGGCTCCGCATTTAAAATTGTTCGGCTCCGACTCCGGCTCCGGCTCCGGCTCCGACCCTAGTTATAATTCCTTCTCCATTTACAGTCATGAAATCATTAATTCTGATACAAAATTTTGAGGGTATGATGAAATTAAATGTTTGTTAATGACATCTTTATTAGCTTAGAATTTAAAACTTAGAAAATATTTTATAGAAAATAAGAATTTTAAGAAATACAGAAAAGGAATCATTCACTTTCTTCCTAAATTTTAATATAATTCCTCTTTGAACGATGAACTGCCTGTACAGTTACGTAATATAATTTTATTATTTTTTTTCCTAAAAAGAATAAAAATCATATTTTAGATTCATCCTAAAGTTTAAAATAATTCCTCGTTGAACTATGAGCCTGAACATATATAACATAATTTTATTCAAAACAGATTTTATATATGAATATATATATATACCGTATATATATATATATATATATATATATATATATATATATATATATATATATATATATATATATATATATATATATATATATATATATATATATATATATATATATATATATATAATTCACTTTCTTCCTAACTTTTAAAATAATTTCTCTTTGAACAGCCCGACCATATGTAATATAAATTTATTCAAAACAATTGTTCTTAAAAATAAAACCATGAATAAAATCCTCCTTTAACGATGTCCTTAGATCCGATTTTATTATTTTTAAAGCAGAAAATAAGCTCTCAACATTCACTTGAATAGGAGGCAAAGCTGTAATTGTGCAAGCGGCATCTTGCAAAATTTTAGGATAGCA
>JABUQX010065266.1:0-2500 GCA_015478945.1 Trachelipus rathkii
TACTACATATTATTATTATTATTGGTTATTACATATACATATTTCATATACATATTATACGTATTATATTATTATTGTTATTATTATATATTATATATATTATATATATTATTATTATTATTGCCATATATATATATTATATATTATATTATTACTATTATATTATTATTATATTATTATATATATTATTATTATTATTATTATTATTATATATATATTATTATTATTATTGTTATTATTATTACATATATATTATTATTATTATTATTATTACATATATATATACAGTTATTGAAGATATATATTGTTATACATTTATATTATTATATATATATATATTATTATTATTATTATTATTATATATATATATATATATATATTATATATTATATTATTATTATTATTATTATTATATATATTATTATTATATTAATATATATATATTATTATATATATATATTATGTATTATATATATACACTATTGCACACCTATGTATATATTATGCCATATATTTAGTATATATATATATATATATATATATATATATATATATATATATATATATATATATATATATATATATATATATTGGTTATTTGTTTAATATGTTACAACAAGTTAACTAATTGTCTTCAAAGGTAAAGAAGTTCATTTCTTCGAAAATATACCTAAATACAATAAGGTGAAACCTTACAAAATTATCCGGAAATTAATCTTACAATAATTGAAAGTTGTTTTGATTCTTCTTCTTCTTCTTCTTCTTCTTCTTCTTCTTCTTCTTCTTCTTCTTCTTCTTCTTCTTCTTCTTCTTCTTCTTCTTCTTCTTCTTCTCAAGCCTAACTTAAATCTCTGATGTGACCGCAGACGGAGGACTTGAAGAGAGAGGAAGATTAAATACAACAGGTAAAACAGATGAACTTAGAGAGTTCCACAGAAGAGAGGTTGCTGGAAAGAAGGAGACAACACAACGAACAAGCCTAGAATTTCCAATATTCACACAGAATTTGCAAAAAGAGGGCACCCTCTCTGCTACGATGGCGAGACAATGGTAGCGAAATGAGAAAGGACTACTCCCTCGAGCGCCTCTCGTTGTAGCACCTATAGTAAAAAGTTAGAGCTCCAACGTCACGTCGCAGAGATAGAGTAACAAGTGTTAGAAAGTAGGGGACAATTTATTAATCTTTTAGCCTCAGATTCAACTCTATGCAAAAGAAGGGCGGAACCAGAGTTTCCCCAAAATATGCTAACAATACTCCACACAAAGGCGGATAAGACCCATATAAAATTAGAGTAATAGTTCAGAAGAAAAAATATTCCCTCAACCTGAATAGAACTCAGAGCTTGTTTGAGGCCACATTAGAAACCAGTCGTGATGTGACATTTCCAAGATAGTTTATTGTTTATGTTCAGACCAAGAATGTTTGCTATCCACAGGCGAGACAGGAGGGTCGTCGATAAAAATAGAAAGGTTGGTAGGTGTTTTTGAGAGGAAGATAGGAAGAAGTTGGGGTTGTAAGAATTGAATTTCACCTGGTTGTGGTAACCCCACTGGGAATCTCATTAAGATCGACACGAATAGAATCGGATAGCTGAAGTCGAGAAGCAAATCTAGAAGCGAAATATGTAGCAGATTTGAAATGCGTGGAAGAATGGAGAATTGAGTCATCGGCAGAAGAATGAATACAGTTAGATGAACAGCTGAGAACATTGTTAAAGAAAAGTAAGATAAAGTTGAAGATAAAACAGAATCTTGCTGAAAAATACAGATAACAGGAGAGGAAGTAGAGGTTGCTCCATTAACAAGTGCCGATATTGAACGATATGAGAGAAAATTAGATATTAGTATGTAAAGAGGAGGAGGAAATCAAGAGGAGGTAAGCTAAGAGAGCAGTGACGCATGCCATACCCGGTCAAAGGCTCTAAATATTTCAAACGCCACCACGTATGGCTCCCCATAGTCCCTAAGGGCAGAAGACCATAAATCAGTGAGAAAGAAAAGAATGTCACCTGTTGACTTCAAGTGTCGAAAGCCATACTGGTGATTAAAAAAGAGCGAAAGAGATTCCAGACGGTCCAGGAAATGAGAGGTGGGAAGAGTTTCAAAGATTTTAGATTGAATACAAGGACGGTAGTTAGAAAGATCAGAGTGGCTACCCTTCTTCGGGATCAGTAGAACATATCCGCGTTTCTAGTGCTGAGGGAAAGTGTTTTAATTAAGGCATAATGAGTAGAGCCGAACGAGGACAGGCGCCAGCTCGGAAGCAGACTCCCTCAAAAAACGAGGAGGGATGCAATCTAGCCACTAGCCTTCCTAACGTTCATAGATCCCAGGATCTCATGCACATGACCATATATATTCACAGGCCCAGCTATGTGACACCTGAAAGGAGAAGATGTAGGAGGTGGGTTGCCAGAATCGTCCAGGGTGGAATTAGATTGAGAAAAAGGTCAAAAATATTAGCCTTTTTAGAAGGTATATTAGATACATAGTCGTCAGA
>JABUQX010065266.1:20000-25879 GCA_015478945.1 Trachelipus rathkii
ATATTTCTGTAAACATAATAATAGGAAAAATTATTCTAAGACAAAGTAATTATATGCTGGTCAAGTTCCTCTTTATATGTGGCAACACTCAGTGTAAAAATAGCCCTAACCTATTTTGTTATGTGCGAGTAGAACTTACATTTAAGACGCAACAATGTAGCTTGTCACCATTAGTTAGAAAGGCTTATGAATTGTACTTTGGATGTAAAGTTGGGGACCAGGATAAGTCCTGGACTCCACATGTATGTTGCAATTCATGTTAGAGGAATATAAGAAACTGGTTAAAAGAAAACGTAGCCGTATGAAATTTGCTGTACCTATGATTTGGCGTGAACCGACAAATCACGTAACGGATTGTTACTTCTGTCTGACAAATGTGCAGGGGTTCTCTTCAAAATCCAAACATTGTATCCAGTATCCAAACTTACCTACACCTGTAAAGTAAACCCACCCTGTCCCTTGCCTAACGCAAATTCCTTCAGGTGGGCGCAGACGCGGGACTTAAATAGAGAAAGATTGAATATTGCAGGAAAATAGAAGAAGGCAAGGAGTTCCACAAACATTAGATGTGACTGGAAAGAAGGAGGCATCCACAACGAGTGATCCTTGAGTGTCCAATATTCACACAATATTCATGTGAGAACAAGGCAACCTCCTGTGTTCGAAGGGCGACGCAGTGGTGGCGGAATGCGAGAGGTAAATTCTCTCGAGCACCTGTAAGAAAGAGATAGGGCACCACGCCGCGGCAGAGAAAAGAAGGGTCAAGGAAAAAGTCAGAAAGTTATGGGATAGTTTTATAAGCCTCTCAACCTTAGATTCACTCTAATCCAAAAGAGGGTGAAACCGGAATCCACCCTAAATGGGAAACAGATTATACATGGGCGAATACGAAATCCTTATATAAACTAGAGTAAATCTGAGCAGAAAAGAAAAATTTCACGCAATCTGAGCAGAATTCCCAGCTTCTTTGAGGCCATTTTAGCAACCGATGTGATATGAAGTCTCCAAGACAATCACTGATTCATGATTAAGGAATGTTTATGTGTTTTACAGGTAAGACCATTAGAGCCGTCGAAGGGATAGCGAAAGTTGGGAGGTGTTTTTCAAAGAGGGAGATATGAAGAAGATGAGTTTTCAAAGAGAAGAATTCACCAGATTTTGGTTACCGCCACTAAAAAATTCCCATACCAGAATCGAAGAATTGAATTCAGAAAGCTGTAGACGAGAGGCAACTCCAGATGCAAAAGAGGGGCAGATTTGAAATGAGTGGGAGAATGGAGAGTTGAGTCATATCGCATAAGAGTGAACAGAGTTAGAAATGCAGCTAAGAAGATCGTTGATGAAAAAGTAGGAATAAAGTTGGAGATAAAACAGAACTCTGAGAGCCACAATAATAAGAAGGAGGAAGGGTTGTTCCATCAACAAGAGCTGAAATGGAACGATCTGAAAGAAAACTAGACAAGAGTAAACAAAGCGAAGGAGGAAATCCAAAAGAAGGTAGCTTAGAGAGTAGAGACGCATGCCATACCCGGTAAAAAGCTTTGGATATGTCACAGCGCTTTCCAACAAAGCCTCCCATGGTCTAAGGGCAGAAAGACCATAGATCAAGTGAGATAGGAAAGGAAATCACCAGTTGAATATCGAACGTAGAAAGACAATACTGAACGATCTGAAAGAAGGGAATGAGATTAAATGATCAAGAATGAGATTTTAAGGAGAGTTTCAAGATTTTAGACGGAAATAAAAAATTAAGGCAATAGGTCGATAGTTAGAAGGATCAGAGCGGCTACTTTTTTTGGGGATTGGCCTGATTAAAAGCCGCACTTCCAGCACTGAGAAAAGAGTTAAATATTAAGGCATAGGAATCAGAGGTTGAACGAGAACAGGCGCCAGCTCAGAAGCACACTCCCTCAAAACACGAGGAGAAATGCCATCTGGGCCACTGGCCTTCCGGACGTATTCTCATAGTGCTCGATCATGAGTAATGACAGGTAGAGACATTGGACACCTGAGAGGGGATGAAGCAGGAGGAGGGGAGCCCAGAATCGTCCAGGGTGAAATTAGATGAAAAAGACCAGCCAAGGAAGTGTTAGCAACAGACCGTCCCAGAACGGACTTAAAGAAAGGAAAGGCATTTACAGAAGTTATTGAGATGTTTTTTGGGCAAGAAGTCTCAAGAAATTTTTATCAGAAGGAGAATGAAAAAAGGCAGCACACTTCTTTTTAATGTCAAGAACACTTGGCCAGTCGAAACAATATTTCTGCATCGACTCCGGCAAGAACGAAATTAGTTAGAGTGATAGGAGAACACGAGAGTTTTTCCACGCCCTATACGCAATGTCACCGCTCCTGGAATGGCACGAGAAACAAGCGCCATCGAACATGGATTTATGAGGAGAAAGAATGAATTTTAGCTGAAGAAACGGAATGAAGCCCTTTCAATTCCCACAGTGCATCATGCGCATGGGTTTCTCTTCAAAATTCAAACATTGTATCCAGTATCCATACCTGCACACTGCAATGCGTCCAGTCCCTCATTCAGAATGATCTTTCCTGCACCTACAACCTCCGGTGAATTTTAACTGTTTGACTCAGAGGATTAACCCCCCCGACTGAAAACAAGGTAATTCAAGTCTTGACTTTGAACAATCAACATCTATGACTATGTTTACAACATGAAATCACACAGAGGAGCTTTTAACGATGTTGTAACGAGATTTAAAGCTTCTCAGCAAAAATGATTCAGAATTGTTTCTTCTAGGCTTCAGGGCTGGAATCTATTAGAGAAAGGTGTAAATATTAGTTCATTTAGAGGCAGACAGAGACAGTTTTGCAACTATATTTCGCAGAAAGATGGCATTGTATATTGCTGTGATGTGAATGGCCTATTGGGACAGGCATTGGGACATGAGCATAAACCAGCAGAGTGGCGCCTGTTTATTGATTCCTCCAAACGTAGTCCTCAAGGCAACGTGCTAACTCCATATGGAAAATGTTTTTTCAGTATGTTCCTGGTAGCAGTATTCTACAATTACAGAAGGAAACATTACGAAGTTAAATGAGTATACTCTATTAAACCTAGTTGATACACAACATTAAATGCACATTTGTGGGGACTGAGGTCATTGGAACTTTTAACAAGCACCCAAACAGGGATAAAAAACAAATTCTTCATCTTCTCTGCGAATGGGATGAGTCGCGACAGAAAAAATCAACTATATTTGCAAAAAGGGGGCCCTTCAAAAGAACATGCTTCAATCCTGAGACCAACAAAAACATATCACATAAATCACTTGTGATCTGCAGTTTTCTTTTAACACACCTTTGCACATTAAAACTTGGATTGATGAAAATATTTGTAAAAGCTCTTAACAAAGAAGGTTTGACATTCTTGCATCTCAGGAACAAATTCACAAATTTAAGTGAGGCAAAGATAAAAGAAGGGTTTTTTATTGGCCCCCAAATTAAAGCAGTCTTCCGAGATGGAGAGTTCGAAAGGAAACTGTCAGAAGGACAAAAAGTGGCCTGGCTAGCATTCAAATCAGTGTGCTCAGGTTTCCTTGGAAATGAGAAAGCTGAAAACTATGAATATCTTGTACGTCACATGGTGGATTGCTTTCGTGATTTAGGTTGCAATATGTCTTTAAAACTACACTTTATGGACTCACATCTGAACTTCTTTCCCCCAAACCTTGGTGCAATTAGTGATGAGCATGGTGAAAGGTTTCACCAGGACATCTCTATGTTGTTTGAAAAGCGTTTCAGTGGGCGATGGAATGAAAGTATGCTTGCTGAATATTGCTGGTCTCTTATCAGGGACACACCAACAGATGCCAACAAGAGGAAACGACCAAAAAAAATCATTTTAGTGTGTGCTTGCTATAATAATCAAGACTGTTACAATTCAATGTAACCAATATGTATAAATATGAGGAGTGTGTCTACAAAAAAAGCGGTACGTGATGGAGCTTTTTGGTTTTCATAAATGTAACAAGCACCTTTTGCTTATACAGAATCACATATTTTCATGTAAAGGACAGAAAAAAATTTAAAATTTGTTGTGCAGTGTAATAATAATAATAATAATAATAATAATAATAATAATAATAATAATAATAATAATAATAATAATAATAATAATAATAATAATAATAATAATAATAATAATAATAATAATAATAATAATAATAACAATGAATAATATAGATAATAATATATAATCATTAATAAATAATTATAGTAATAATATTTAATAAATAATAATAATAATAATAATAATAATAAAATAATAATAATAAAAATAATAATAATAATAATAATAATAATAAATCATGTAACCTGTTTGATACCCTTCTGCTTATTGTTCTCATCCGTAATTTAAACATTGAGCTCTGACCAAACGAATTTAATCCTGAAGAATGAATTATAGTATTTTTCCGTTTAAGCTCAAGATGAAAACCACTAACCATATTTGAAATGTAATAGGAAAAATTTATAACGAAAACGAACTAGAAAGGCAGCATGAAACGGAAACGTGCAATGATGATTTTCTTCAAAGCCTTTAATTAATGGGGGGTTGGCGGTTGAATGTAAAATGATGATGAAAGTTAGGTTGAAATATTTTAGGTGCAAAATTTTACGTTGTGATAATGATAATTTTTTGAATTGGCATAAAAACCTTTGGAGCTGTTTATTAATTTCAGACACCTTCATCCAATTCCAGTAATCAAGTAAATCTGTCTTTTCTCTTTATAAAATAGATACTTTAGACCCAGAAGAAAGGGAAGTGAGTGACAGCTCAATTAAAAATATTTAGTTTAGAATAGAATAGCTATGATGTGAAAAACAATGAATGCACAATTATGCAGTGAGCTTAATTAAAGATGAAAAGTATATTTTCGTTCCCATTACAAAAAATTTATTTTTGTTACCCTAGTCATTTAAAAAAATAAAATTGCTCTCTAAATTGATATCGTTTTCACCTCCATTTTAAAAATAACATTAAAATTACTGTTATCGATACATCATTCGGAAGGTACTGTTATCTTTTAAAGAATAACATACAAACCTCTGCATATAAGGTATGCTACACTGGGAGGGTGATAATAGACGGACAGTGGCTAATGAATATCACTGTGAATAATTCTAATCTATGGTGAAAAGTATGACAAACATAAATTATGATGTACTTCTTATAGCATAATTTTTTCCAGGGATACAAATAACAGTAATACCGTCACACGCATAAATAATGTATATATTATATAATATATATATATATATATTTATATTAATTAAAATTATATATATAATATATATTATATAATATAATTATATATATATATATCTTATATAGTATCTACTATATATATATATATATATATATATTTTTACAGTTGTTCAACCAACCACTCACGGGCGAGCCCTATTCAGGAGGGGGCGTTGCACGCTAAAATTTCATCCACTAGCGTAAATTACGCGCAGATGCCAGCAAAGACCCAAGCTTTAAATGTGAGGAGATTAAATTCAGCAGGAAACACAGGAGATGGAAGAGAATTCCACTGAACAGATGTGGCAGGAAAGAAGGAAGCACCGAAGCGAACTAGCCTGGAGTTTACCCAAATACAACACAAAACTCGTGCGCAGACAGAGCACCCCTTGTGCTACGAGGGCGTCCCGTAAAGGGTGGGGACGCGAGTGGTAAGTTCCCTCGAACACCAGTCGCTGCGGTACCTATTGAAAAGAGATAAAGCACCAACACCGCGCCGCAAGATAGCGGGTCAAGTGAACTGGAAAGAACCCACTGTCGCCGTAGTTCTGCGTTAGTATGAGCTATCATGCATGCTATTCGATCTGGTCTAGGATAATGATGAGCTGGG
>JABUQX010065267.1:10000-12500 GCA_015478945.1 Trachelipus rathkii
TTGGTCATATAAGGTTTTGGTAAGTCAGTATATTTTATATAAGTGCTCAGGATCCGTCAAATCCATTATATTTTTTTTGGTTGAGAAGTTACTGTCATCTTAAGTGGTCGAAACCCATAGTGGTAGTGTGGCAATCGTGGGGCTTGTTCAGAATTATTCATTCAGATAAATCAAAGTAAGGCGGCGTTACATAGAGACGTAATTTTGTAGTGCCTGTCCGGGATAGCTTCGAAAGGCATGTTTAAACGTTGAAAGCGTTATTTCATAATAAAGAGTAGATAGATTCTTTAAAACAATTTAATTTCATTTGGAGCATTTTTTGAAGGTTTAATGGCTATATCAAATATCGCTATTAATAATTGACACGAATATATATATATATACATATAAAATTATTTATTGTTCAATAAATATATGTAATATATATATATATTATATATATATATATATATATACTATAGAATAATATATATATATATTTTATATACTATATATATAGATATATATATATTATATATATATATATATATACTTATATATCGTTTCAAAGGTAGGGGCCGTAATCGTTGAGGGTATGAGCGGGTTCATTCCATCTTCAACTAAATCTTTTTCTCACAAAATCCATGGTTCGATGGGGAATGTTCTCGCTCCATTCAGGAGAGAGACATTGCGTATCGGGCATGGAAAACTCTCGTTCTCCTATTCACTCTTACTAATTTCCATTCTCTCGAATGTGTTGCAGGGCTATTATCGACAGGCTAATGCGCGACTTATCACTAAAAGAAAGTGCGGAACAACCTACTTGGCTCTTCCTACTGATAAAATTTTCTGGCCCCTCTTGCCAAAACCATCTCTAATAACTTTTGTAAATCTGCCTTTCCTACTCTTATTCGCTCTGATGGTTCTGTAGCTAAACTCTCCTACTGAAAAGCTATCCTTTTTCGGCTTCCTTTTTTCATCTAATTCTACCCTGGACGATTCCGCATCCCTCATCCTGGCTTCTCCTCCCTCTCAAGGTTTTCCTATGCCTCTTCCCGTGATTACGCATGATCGGGTGTATGGGATTCTGAGATCTGATGAGTGTCAGGAGGTTAGTGGCCCGATGCCTCTCCCCGTGTTCTGAGGGGAGTGTGCTTCCGAGGCGGCCCCTTTCCTCGTATCAACTCTACTCTCTATCCTTAATACGTTGTACATTTCTCAGTGCTGGAAGAGCGCATATGTCCAACCCAATCCCGAAAAAAGGGGCAGCGTGTCTGATCCTTCTAACGATCGTCCTTTTATAGCTTCTCACTTGATATGTCTATCTTAAGATTTTGAAATCTTTCTTAACTCTCATTCCTGGATAATCTGGGAGTCTCATTCCTTCTTTCAGTCATCAGTATGGCGTTTTTGACGCTCGAGAGTCAACTGGTGACATTACTATCCTATCCTATGATTTATGGTCTTCTGCCCTGATTAGGGACTATGGGGTCTTGGTGGTGGCACTCGGATATATCAAAGGGGCCTTTTGATTACGAGTATGGAGCATGCCGTCGCACTCTCTAAGGCTCCCTTCCTTTGGGTTCTCCTTCTCTTTGCTTACTCTTCGTTCAAGTTTTCTCTCTGGATCCTCGCATACAGCACTCGTTGATCGGAGCGGCTTCTTCCTCCTTCCTGTTATTGTGGTTGTTCTCAAGGTTCTGTTTTATCTCCAATTTATAGTTTAACTTTTCATCAACGACTCCTCAGCTGTACTTCTAACTCTTTTCACTCTTATGCCGATGACTCAACTCTCCAATCTTCCACTCATTTCAAATCTGCTCCCTCTTTTGCATCTAGAGTTGCTCTCGTCTTCGGCTTTCTGATTCTATTCTTGCCGACCTGGATGGGATTTCCCGGTGGGGCCGCCACAACCTTGTGAAATTCAACTCCTTGAAAACTCAACTACTTTACATCTCCCTCTCAAAGATTCCTCTTAACTTTCCTATCTTTATTCAGACGGTTCTACGTCTCCAAACCTTTTTGCAACTAAACATTCTTTTCTGAACATTAAACAAAAAAATATCTTTTTGGAAACCTTCATATCACAAACGGTATTGCTAAGGTGGCCTAAGAAACAGGCAGTTCTGTTTCAGGTTGCGGGAAATCTTATTTCTTCTGCCGACAAGCTACTCCAGTGTATATAAGCGACTTAATCACCTGTTGTGGACCACTGTTCTCACATCTAGGGGCTCCGGCTCCACCCTTCTATTGGCAGGGTTGGTCTAAAGCTTATAGATAATAAACTGTCCCCTACTTTCAAACTTTCTTGACCCTCTATCTCTGCGACGTGACGTTGGCGCACTATCTCTTTTCTATAGGTTTACAATGGCTAGGAGTCATCAGAGGAGTTGGCCACTCGCATTCCACCTCCATTGCGTCGCCCTCGCAATACAAGGGTGCCATGCTCTCGCATGCATTTTGCGTGAGCCTTCAAAATCTTAGAATCGCAGTTCGTTGTGGTGCCTCCTTCTTTCCAGCC
>JABUQX010065267.1:22500-25000 GCA_015478945.1 Trachelipus rathkii
GCCTTAGGTGTTGGGAAGTGCCTAGGGTGGGGAGTCCCACAAAGCGTGCAGCCTGAGTGAGTATATATATAGAAGAAGGGAAAAGATGGGGAGGAGAGAGGTAATTAGGGTGGGATGTATGAACGTGAGAGGGGTAAACGAGGATTTGAAGAGGGAGGAAGTGGGGTTAATGTTTGAAGAAAAAAGGTTGGATGTGCTAGGGCTAACTGAAACTAAGCTGAAGGGAAAGAGGGAGATGGACTTTGGAAAATACAAGGGTATGATATCAGGGGTGAATGAGAGAGTGAGGGCGAGGGAAGGGGTGGGAATAGTTATGAGGAAAGAGGTATGGGATAAGGTAAGGTTGTGCAGCCAGGTGAGTTCGAGGATAATGTGGGTAAAAGTGAAATTCGGGGGGAAATGTGGGTTTTTATATGCGCATATGCACCAGTGAATGGAGCGAGGGAGGAGGAGAGAGAAAGATTTTGGAGTGAGTTGAATGAGTGTTGTGGAAAGTTTCGGGGTAAATGATAAAATTTGTCTATTGGGAGATTTGAATGCAGGAGTGGGAAGGGGAGGGGGTGGGAAGAATAATAGGACCATTTGGGGTAGGGGAGAGGAATGTTAATGGAGAAAGTCTGTTAGAGTTGTGTGTTGAAAGAAGAATGATAGTGGGGAATACTTGGTTCAAAAAAAATGATAATCATAAGTATACATGGAAGAGTGAGATAACGGGGGAGGGCGGTACTGGATTATGTGTGTGTAAATGGGAAGGATAGAGGCAGATTACTAGATGTAAAATGTATTTAGAGGGGCGGGGAGGGGATATCGGATCACTATTTGGTGGTTGCTAGGATAAGGGTGGGAGGAGAGGTGACGGTTAGGGAAAGGGGAGAAAAGAGGAGAGTAGAAGTGATAAAGGTGGAAAAATTGGATGAGACAGTGTGTAAGAGGGAGTTTAGGAGAGGTATGGAGAATAGGTGGAGAGACGTGAGAGGGACGGGAATTATTTGGGGAGGTGGAGGGGGAGTGGATGAGATTTAAAGAGGCAGTATGTGAAGAGGCTAGAAGGGTATGTGGAGTAAAAAGGGTGGGTGCAAGCAGAAGGAAAGGGAGTGAATGGTGGAGTGAGGAGGTGAAGGAGGTGGTGAAAAGGAAAAAGGAGGCTTATGTGAAATGGTTGGGAAGTAGGAGAGAAGGAAGTTGGGAGGAATATAGAAGGGTTAGAGTGGAAGCAAAGAGGGTGGTGGAGAGGGCGAAGAGAAGAGCAAAAGATGAATGGTGTAGAAAAGTGACGGAAAATTTTGAATCGGGAAGCAAGATGTTCTGGAAAGAAGTAAATAAAAAAAGGAAGAAGAAGGAGGGGTTGGGGAGAGGATTAAGGGAGGAGATGGGGAGTGGATAGGAGGAGAGGATAGGGTGAGGAAGAGGTGGGGGGAGTATTTTAGTGGATTATTGAATGAAGTGGGGGGGGGAGGGGAGGAAGATTTGCAAGAGGTGAGGATGGGGAGTGAAGTGGGGAGGGAGGGGGAGGATGAAATACAAATGGAGGAAATTATTAGGGCCTTGAATAAAGGAAAAAAAGGGAAGTCCGCAGGTCTGGATGGTGTGAGAATGGAAATGTTGCAGAAGGGAGGTATAGGGGTGGAGGAATGGCTGTATAGGTTATATAATATATGTTGGAGGAGTGGTGAGGTACCACAGGATTGGGAGGATGGTTGTTTGGTTCCCCTGTATAAGGGGAAAGGGGAAAGGAAGGAATGGAATGTGGGAATTATAGAGGTATATGTCTTTTAAGTGTGGTAGGGAAAGTGTATGGGAGAATACTGATAGAGAGAGTGAGAGGTTTAACGGAGGGGAGAATGGGGGAAGAACAAGGAGGATTTAGGGAGGGAAGAGTGTGTGGACCAAGTGATTACACTAAATATGCTTGTGGAGAAAAGTATAGAGAGGAAAGGGAAAGTGTATGGGTGTTTTTTAGATTTAGAGAAAGCATAATAGAGTGAAGAGGGGTGAATTGTGGAGGGTGTTGGAGGAAAATGGAGTGGGGGTAAATTAGGTAAAGGTATTAGGGCCTTTTATAGGAATAGTAGAATGTGTGTGAGAGTGCTAGGAGGGGAGAGTGAGATGTTTGGGGTGGTGAGCAGGATGGCGGGCAGGGGTGGTGTAATGTCCGCCGGGCTATTCAATTTGTTTTGGAGAGTGGTTTGCAGGGATTGGTGAAGGGAGGGGAGGGGTGGAAAATTGATGAATGGGAATGAATAGAAGGAAGTGAACATGATACTGGTTTGCGGACGATACTGCCCTAGTGGCGAAGAGCGGAAGGGCTGAAGGTATTTGGTGAGGGAGTTTGAGAGATGGTGTGGACCAAAAGGGGCTAAAATAAATCCAGGTTAGAGTAAAGTGTTAGTGTTTGAGGAGGAGGAAAGAGAGGAGGGGGAGGGACTTGAGGTTAGAGTAGGGGGTGTAGTATTGGAAGAAGTAAAGATTTTTAGATATTTAGGGATGGATTTTGGGTAAG